>CAJNIZ010002835.1:0-25093 GCA_905231905.1 Symbiodinium pilosum | reverse complement strand
CGCAGAGCGGGGTCGGCGGATAATGGGGACCCAAAATGGTAACCCTAATTTTGGGAAACCCCTAGATGCCTCTCCGCTTAACTTCCAAACCACATAATCCCTAATCCTTTTTGTTTAAAGCCAAGGTCTGGTGTCCACTTTCCAGATTACGACCTGGACTTCAGTCAGGTTGGAGGCCACCCTGCATGGCAGGAGGATTTGTGGGGGTTGAGGTAGAGTTAACGGATTTGATGGCAGTTGCGGCTTATCCCTGGAACAGACCTGCTCAAGAATTTGTGTGGTCTATTACGGATGCTGTTTACATCCTATGGGCTTTTTCGCACTTTGTGCAGACATCCGCTTTGCATGATTGATCGAGGCTGACTCCTGATGAGCAAATGCTCAGCTGTGTAGACATTTCTACGTCGCAGGTAGAAGTGCCGAATATGCCGAAGAGCAATGGCTTAGGGGGTACTGGACACCTTTTTGCCGCTTTGTGTGTAATGTGGACATCTTGACCCCCTGAGAGACCCGCAGTACTTATCGGAAAAATGAAGCAGTACTGGGCACACATTTCCATAATAATTACTCGACTTATAGCGGGACCGGTAATATTCTGGGCGAGCAGCGCTAGCCTGTTGAATCGAGCGAATTCGAAGAAGCCCAATCAGTTCACGAGTTGAGTAAGTATTGAGTTAGTTACTCAGCGAAATAGCAGCAGGTTGGTACACTTTCAAAAACTTTCCTAGATTTCGACAGCACCAATAAGTTTGAAGCCGGTCCTCTTGCCCCTATATTGGAGCGCATCTGGTGCAAGTACAACCGTCGGCTCCCAATAATGTGGACTTCCGGGCAACAGTTGAACATGCCGGGAGTGAGTAGCAGACGTAACTGATTCCACCCTACCCTAAACCCATGTCTATCAGAGCTTACTGGATTAGGAGTTACAGCAGGTCCACTTGCCACTGTCCAAAGCTTGACCCTGAAACAATGCTTGGCTGTGGTCCAGACATGTATGCCGATGTTTTGCATTTGGATTTGCATGTCTCCAAGTTAACTTGAAATCCGAAGAGGCCATACGTAAACCTTCCCCCCATCCTCCACTTTCCGTCCTTCCCACCCTCCACGCATCCATCCACCTGCCCTCTACCGTCCTGTAAAAGTGCGGATAACATGTACAAGTATAACATGATGTTCCATGTTAGTGCATGGTAACTTGCCCAACATAAGCGGGATCTTCCTTCTTTGTTTTTCTCAATCCCAGCCCCCCGTCTCTTCCACAGATGACTTAACACACACTCATGTTTAGGGTCTAGGCTAGGAAGATTCGAGGGTTATGTAGGAATATATAAGTATGTACAGTTAGGGGTCCTATTTGACAGCATAGGCATCCTTTGTTTAAATCCTTTACCGGCTCAGCCTCTGTCCGCGGAATTGCCTTATGGCATATCATGGCTACGTCCGGTGAATATTTCGATGTCCTTATTAAACCCCTGGAGAAGATGCCCACACCCTGTATGAAGTTACAACCTGGACCCCGCAAGAACGAACAATGGTAGCCTACAATCCCAACAACTAGCCAACAAAGGCCATGATTCTACATACTCTTGAGGTTCAGGAAGTTCCAAAGAATCCTGGTTTCACCTTTGACAGATGCACCAACTTCAAAAATTCTCCCATATCTGCCCACTGCGTTACTACTGCAAACAAACCTTGAAGTAAAGAATCCGCACATTAGTCTGTATGAGGCACCCTGTCTTGGTCCGAGCCATTGGATGTCTCTGCGGTAGTGAGCTACGAGCCTCCACAGCACTGGCTATGTTTGAAAGAAAAGTATAGGATCTGGAGCTTTGCATTGGGTATTGGCTAGCTGGGATGCTACAGCCCGCCTGTTGCCTACATGGTGTTTGTACAAAGCGTTCGGGGCATCGCCAAGCAAAGCTTGTTCATCAAGAATGGCACGCTGTGGGGTGTCAATCATGCATCTTGGCATCTAGGCTAGGAAAGGTCTTAGCCTTTTGCCCCTGTCGGTTGCGTCGCATGAGCCTCTAGAGTCCGCTGCACCTCCAATAAAAGCAGTCCTTTCACGAAATGAAGGCAGGCACGTAACGTAGCAGCGACGTCAGGGACTTGCTGGAATTCTGCACGTTCTCTCCCCTTGGCTCTTTGATCGAAAGGTGCGACCTTGAGGTGCGTTAAGACGTCAATGGACAATCCTAGACCGTATATATTGACAAGGTTTGACCCCAACACAAGACTTCAGATTATCTTCAGTTCTGTCATTCTGCTGTTACAGCCCCACATGAGCACGGGATGTTCAGGTTGGAAACCCTGAACGCTAAACCCCGAGTCCTAGAATCGATAAATTCTGAATGTCATATGCCCTAAACCCTCTAGACCCTGAACTCTGCAGCCTAAGCTGTAAACTCGAAACCCTATTCACCCTAGACCCTAAACATGATTCCTAAGCCGGAGCCCCTACAGTATGTATCCCTAGAGACCCCAAACCCCAACAACCTCCAAAAGGGCATCTACTGGGCCTCCGGGCTGCTCAACGAGTCCAGCGGATTGATCTGCCCCTATGATTCCTGGCTCAAACTTACACGGTCTAGGGTTCAGGGTTTAGGGTTAATTAAGGGTTCAGGGCTCAAGGTTTTAGGGCTTAGCATGTAGGGTTAAGGGGTCGAGGTTCAGGATTTAGGGTTTTAGGTTTAGGGTTTATAGCAGCTAGCGCTGCAGCTGGAGGGGGCGTTGGGTTTGGGGGGTTTCGGGCCTGGTGTATAGTCTAGGGCTGCCCCTACGCAGGGTAGGGGAATTTTTGATGAAATCTCTGAGAAGAATTCAGCAAAACACAGTAGGTGCTTTTGAGCTTTTTACGCTCCGGTTCTGTAAGCTAGCGACGAACTGAGTTCTGCAGCCACAGCCAAAACCTGAACGCAATCAAACAGAAAAAGTATAGGCCCAGAACACATCCAAAACCCTTTTCGAAAAGCAAGAAGAGTATCATGCCTCTCAAGAGCATATAGACACCTGGAGCTATCCGGTGCAAAGCCCAGGTTTCAGATGGCGCAGCACTTGGGCCGCATGCAGTTGGCTGGTCCATCACAATTTGGTCTGTATTCTGTAGGTACCATGACAATCATCCCGATAATCAATCATGGTTTCAAGAAACATTGCGATGCATGAAGGCTGAAGGCCTTAGAGCGCTTAGGGCTTAGGGTCGAGAGCTTCTGATTCTGGTCTGAACACTCGGGCTCGGGGGGAAGATTGCTGTTGGACTTCTGTTGGGTCTCCAACATGAGTCTTGAAACGCATGAAAAA
This sequence comes from Symbiodinium pilosum, assembly GCA_905231905.1. Lineage (NCBI taxonomy): Eukaryota > Dinophyceae > Suessiales > Symbiodiniaceae > Symbiodinium > Symbiodinium pilosum. The sequence goes on along the minus strand of CAJNIZ010002835.1, from coordinate 21,793 downwards.
ACAGCCGCCAGATGCGAGTCCGGACGTGTGTCGTAGATGCACGGCTTATGCTGGGTAAGTAAATTGCGTCTCTTACTAGGTCCTGCTCTCTTCTTGGTGGCCCTCTGCTTGTGCAAGGGCAGATCGGCGACCTGCAAAATGCAGCATAAGCGGTGCTAGATATAGGTATAGCTTCCATGCCTCCAGCTTGGGTAATGATTTGCAAGCTTGAGGTAAACCCTGAACCCTGAATTGTAGAGTAGTTTCCGTTTTCTTTTCCATGATTACTAAGACCATCCGAGATCCTAGAGCTAAAGCTCGAATGAATCCATTCCAGATGAATCTCATGCATTCCTTGAACATGTTCACGCCCCAATGCCACATAGTAGGCTCCCTCTTCGGGCCCCTAGTATAGCACGATTCCCAAGCTTGGGTACCCAAAAAGGGACCACATTACGTAAGGTGATGGCAAACGTCAGCCAGGGAGAAGACAGCGCTGCCTGGCTAGTTGGGTAGAGATCTTGGCTTCTTCTGGGGAACTTTGTCATGATGGAAAAGAAAATGGAAACTACAGTATTACAACTGGCGATTTTTGGGGGACTACTTAGGGATAGCGACATGAAAATGAGCCCATACGCAGAGATAGAATAGACCCCGGACGTTGAAGAGCATTCGCTCTAGAGATGTGGGATTCAATTGGGTTCGGAGCTTGATGGCCCTATCACAATCAGCATGCGACCTAAACTCTAAACCAAGCAGTGACAGGGGCATGGTTCTTACTTGTACAGGCGAGGTGGGTACAGAAGCCTGAACCAATTACTTTCAGCTTAAGAGTTAACCCCTCGCAGCCCCATCCCTAAAGCCTCCAACATCCATTGGACCCCTAGACCGAAGCCTAAATTTGGATGCTTTCGTTTGTAAAAAGGGCAGCCTACCAGCGGTGGCCATACAGTAGGCCTTACTTGCCAAGACGCCCTGAACCCTCAAAGCAGCTTAGGGCTTAAAACTCATGCTTAAGAATCCTGAACAAAGCCGCCTACAATGCCATCACGCACAACCCCCATACATACATATAGATATGCAACATATATGTGCATTTTTTGGGCACCAAAAAGCACCCCCCCAGCCTCGCCTAGGATGGCGGCTTTGGCGCTTTTCTGCCTTGCCGTGGCTCTCTGTATGCACAGGCCTGGGCAACAGAAATTTATGAGCTTAGGATAAACTATTACGACCCTGCATATTCTTCCTTTTTGGCGGTCCTGTCCTACATTTTTAGAGGGTACATCCCAAAAAGTAGGACATCCGGGGTCCAGGTAGTAGTAGAACTCCAACAATTCAAAAATGTAAAGGTCATGTCGATAATGACATAGAAGCTGGAGTTCGGCTATGGATCGTAGAGGGTTTGGACAGTGCTTGGGTTGTGGGGTTCAGCCTCATAGAGTTCTGGCCCAGTAGTTGAAACTGAAATAGCGTGAATCGTTTTTGTCTTTGACGTTTGTGCCGCAGGGCGCATCCGCTAGCTACGCTTGGAATGCCTGGCCAATTTTAAGACTGGACAAGACATAGACCATAACATTGACCATCAGATCGTTACATCTCATCCACAACTTACTCCTCCAAGCTCCCGTGCCCTTGCATGAGTACCCTGAAGGTCCCATCCGGCAATCAGAACTTGACCATCCCACCAGAGACGGACCGCGGGAATTACACTCACCTCCTTGTGTACACCAGGTCTAGCTCCTTTCCTGCATTTTTTAGGTTTACTTAGTGGTTGTTACTTGTAGCAAGGAATGAAAGACTACGACAAAGCAGTGGGTGATGGGGATTCTAGTTCATGTGGGGGTTTCCCAGTACGGGGGATCCTTTTGAGGGTCCTTCATAGGGATTATGGTATATTGGGGTCTGTGTTGGAGTCCCTCACTTTGAGAAACTACCATATATTGCCGCGAGCGCTTGTTTTTTGAGGATAAGCCTACTATTTTGCAGTGCACCGGAAAACTGTGATGTCGATGTGCCCCTGACACACTTGACCCTGACCCTCCTATGTAGTTCGTGTTTGGGTATTGTACTAGAACTCCTAATCCAAAAACAATACAAACCTAGAAAGAGCTGCATAGGAGCTCTTTGAATTGTTTGGTATCCGTCACGAGCAAAAACAGAATCATAAAGCAGCAGTATGACATCCACGGGTCTAGGGTGTCGGCTTTCCAACACTCCTCGTTCTTAGTTGCTGAATCATTGCTGTCCGATTAGGGCTGCTGCTGCAATACTGGGCTCTACAACGGCGTGCTCATTCTTTCGACAGATGCCATGCGATCATGACCCGTAGCTGTTCTGATAACTATTGCACAAGGACATTGCTATTGCTCAACCTGCCAAGACTGAGCTTCTCAAGTGACTTCGCATCAGACGCTCAGTGTTTGCGGAACACGTTCTCCAGCAGGGGTTATGGGTGCCGACAGCCTCCGATCCTCAAGCTTAAGGTACAATTCTGATGGACAAATCTTTGTCCTTGTAATCATGCATGGCAAAGCTTCTCGGTTCTCCTTGTTGTAAGGCATACGAATGTCTTCGCCAGAGTTCTACACCAGGCCCTGTTCTTCGCAGGTGGCTGAGGCCTGCTCTTCTCCACAAATTTCAAAGTCAAAGCCTCGGCTTCTTAGAGCTTCAGCCTGGAGACATTACCCAGGCTCTCCTATGCAGCTCCTTTTCGGGTAGTATTTTTCCTTTACCCACAGGCCAGAACAAACCCAAAAAGGAACTACACAGAAGCCCTTGGGTAGAGCTGTTCCATGTTCCACTCCACCTGTTAACGCTGGTCCCCTTCGCTGAGGCTTCGCAGAGCAATCGAAGCTTGGCAGACTTTCACAAAAAGCCTTTGTTCTCAAATTGCAGGTTTGCTTGCGTGTTTAAGGCGCAATATCCTAAACCCTAAATAGGGTAGTGTGCTAGCAGCTTGGGCATGACCTACTGCCGTTCAGAAGCTTAAAAAGAATTTGGAAAGTATTATTTAGGGTTTAGGGCTTCGGTTTTGGGATTTTACCCTCTATAGTGGGCACGTATCTACCCAGAAAGGCCCATACGCCTTGATTAAGGAACATGCTGTAAACCATATTAAGGATCCTGGTGGTATATTCTTTGATTTAGGGGTATTGAGGTTTCTGGGTTATTTCCATGGGACTTTTCCTAGAATGCCTTTGAGTCCTACCTCCTGGGATCGGGCTTCTTCCAACTCCCCATATAGGTCCTGATGACCTTTGCTAAAGAATCCAGTAACCAACTCTGTTGATTTCGGACGTACAATGAGGACTGAGAATTCAATGTAGTACCTTGTACACTCGCCTTTGAAGGAGTCCAGGAAATGGTTCAGATGTGTGTGTGTATATATATATATATAACAGCATATTAGAGCCACTTGTATTCCGGCCACGTAGGATAGTGTAATATGTCTTGCCACAATGCACCCCACATTTATTTCGGACAGTATTCTCTTGCATATTGTGTATATACCTATCCCTAAGCCCCAAACCCTAAACCCTAAACCAGAAACCATACATGTAGCTGAAGTGCAGTTGTTCACTTCTTCATGCCGCCCAGGAATCCTGCGGCACTGGCCATCTTCGATGCCAACGCCAGCGTGTCAAACCTCCGCTTTGAAGGCCGCTCCACACGGTGTAGGGTTTAAGGTTTACCCTTTACTTTCTCGGATTTAGTGTTGAAGGGCTCAGGGTAAATTAGGCCCTATAAGCTCTGTATACCCCGTGGTAATAGATTGGATAGAAGTAGCCACCAGGCAAAGACTTGGACCTCTACGACCTGGGCGGCGTCTCTTGGCGGCAACTAGAAATGACAAAGCAGAGGCATCTCTGCTATAGAGGTTATTATACGGAATTCTACGAGTATCTAATGACTGCTCTAGCGATCCATGCCCTTTTCCTTGACTTCCACCAATCAGTACAGGACGTTGGGATCTCTTAGGTTTACGGCTTCGGGTTTAGGGTTCAAACGCTAAACCCCGTGAAGCCCTAAACCTTACACCCTAAACCGCGTAAGTATAGGACCGAGGCCATTGCCTAAGAGCGTCTGAGAGATGTGTATCCCCGACTTTATACATAGCGAGAATAATCAATATTATGCCCCTCTATTCCTTGTATCGTTATAGTCCAGGGTACTTGTAATTACCTTATTTATTTAGACCTCAAAATATTGATAATTATTGAACCCCCTGTAGTACTTTTGCGGGCCTGGGCTGGTGCGGGAAGTCCATGGTGGTGCGCTGACATCCTCACTGGACAACTTTTCTCAGTTTCGCCAACGTCCTAGACATGGTTCTGTCAGCGGATGGAGCTCGAGGTTCAGATTGGTTTAGGGTTCGAGCTCGTGCTGGTGTCAGTCAAGAATAAACCTTGCTGCGAAAGTCTGGGTGACTAGCAAAAGCGTGGAAGTCTTGAGCCCAGAGAGCCTGGGCATTTCAGCCTTCTGTGTTTCATTCTGATTTGCCTCTCTTCTTCTGGGGCACGAATAAAGCGCATTGGCATATTCCAGCTCCCACATGTGCCGTTTCCTCCAAAGTTGTAGATCGGGTCGTAAGTTCAGCGCATACAAAGTACTCGCCCTATCTTTGATCTTCTGGATAGCTCACCAAGCCTCCATCAAAGCCAAGAAGAAGTCCATTCCTTCTAGTTTCAAGGCAGCCCTGTCTCAACTTCTTGCTCAGGAGTTGGTTTGGGATCCGCCAGAAGACGTCAACCGTGTTGAGGCCGGCATTTTGAAGAGTTCATTGAATGTTCATCTAGAGTCCGGGCTGAGGAGCCTCTATAGGATATACGGCAGGGGTTTGATCATTTATCTGTGCATCCGGATTGAGAACAGCTCCCTTCAAAAATGCACCTGGTAGTGCTTTGTTTGGGACGAAGCTGCTATGACCTGCAACCTTCAGTGACGGTCAGAGCTCGTAGAAGGGTTTTAGGACCTGACTCCTCACAGAGTCCGGATGATCCCCCTCTGCGCTTTCCCAAGATGATGGGTCCGCATTTAGAGTGACCACCTAGCGTGCAAGCTTTCATGTCATCCCAAAGCTTGTTGAGTCGTTCTTGCTTGTCCCCACAATCCACCAAAATGAGAGCCTCAGTTCCTACGTCTAGACCGCTGTTTGCTTCTGCCTCAGCTTTGAAGCAAAAGCCTCAACGTTAGGGGACCGTGTATGGTATATACATGCGACACCGGGTATGTACGTCCTCAAAGGCCCCGATGCAGTTGTAACTGGGTTGCTGTTAAGGAACGGAAGTTACTTAAGTTACCATAGTTAATTTGGGTCCTTATCATAATAACTTCGTTTAGGCTCCTTATCAGCAACCTGGGGCCATAGCACGGGCCCGTGCATTTCGTCAGGCCTACGCCGCCTATTTGGCGATAGACGCCACCGGCGAGACTCTCTAATTGCAATGTGCAGGACTCTGAAGAAATTTGGGTTTGGGGTTTAGGTATTCATTTGGATTTTGAATGCTGTGTTTGCCGTTGGGTCCAACAAATCGGGGTCCCTGCTGTACCTAGACAGCCCTTAACCCCCCCTATTTGAGGAAGATGCCTTAGATGGCACTAGGATCCCAAACATGGTTGCAGCCACACTCCTGAATTAAGGAGTATTGGGCTGCCTGGGCTGGTAAAAACTAAAGAGGTATATCCATCAACCCTAAAACCTAACTAGTAGTTTTGATTGTCTTTTCCATTGTCACTATGCCAGTACAGTCCCTAAATAGTCATAGAATCGACGGAATAGTCATAGAATCGACGGATGAATTTGGCTTTAAAGGCTTCTGAGGGTCCTGAGTCTAGAGTGGCACTGGATCATTGCCCAAGAGCAGACATTCCCTCTATCCGCTTGGGAATTGTTCTGCTTTTAAAGTCTTTATTGGAGTAGCACCAAGGAACTATTAATGATATTTCTAATTAAGCTTTATTACGGGTCTAATGGGATCACAGGTTCGTCAACGTCCTCAAAGATGACTGTCTGCGTTTGCCTGCGAATGTGGACGAAGGGATCTGCTGCCTTGCGCTGCATCCTATGTAAGGCTTCCTTGCTGTGGGGCCCAGGAGATTTGGGGTTCAGATGTGGTGAATGGCAGGTGGTCTTGTGTCAAAAGTACGTTTGATTTGGGGTCTTAGCGGAGAGTTTCTGATACGTCAATTTCCATCAATTAGGGGAACCCAAAACGCACACTGCCCGAACATAGTGTAATCCGTAGTGTAGAACGTGCCGAAACAGAAATCCTATGTTTGGGAAACCTCTAATATGGTCTTGGAAGCTATGCAGGCCTTAGCCTTAGCCCATATATGGACCATATGTTGACATTTCCCAGCAACTTGGGAGCCTGAGGAATCGATCCCAGATCGGTGCTGATGTTGCCGTTGGCCGCTTTGCTGGCCTCTGAATGTCCTGGTTGTGGAAGCTGAGATGAGACTCCCTAAGCCCTAAACCCTAATCAAGGAGAGTCAAAAGGTTTGAGTATTGAGTGATGGATATAGGGACCGCCCGCCTCCTAGTTACACGTCAGCGTCATAAATGCAAGGAAGTGGCCACAAAAAGAGACGGTTTGCTTATAGGATAAAGTCAGTGTCCATGTCATTTTCATGTTCTTTCCCATTAGATTCTCAAGCCTTGGCATCTCAGGTTCAGACAGTCTGAGCATTCCGCCAGAGACGCCGCGACTGCTCCTTCGCTTCAAGGAAAGATTCCAATTTCTCAAAGTAGGGGGTTGCCCATATTCCCTCAAAGGCTTGGCTCTTGTGATTGTACATGGGTTTGTCCATGATTCCTTGAATTGTCAGCGGCTTCATTGTCACTGCTCTCTTCTCACCCTGCTGCTCTTACTCTTTTCGCTCCCTCTGCTCTTTGTCCTCTGATGTAACCATGTAACCTTCACCGCGCGTGCAATTAGCCTAGCCTGGCGTGCAGTCTTCACCCCGCCAAGGTTCTACTCTCACTTTGCCATGGCCCCAGCTTGAGATTTGCAAGCGTCAAGGTCATGAAGTTTTGGGTTTAGCCTTTTTACGGTTGAGGTTGAGTGTTTGGGTGGCTGGATGTTTAATCTCTCAAAGCTGCCACGTGCCACCTTCCCAACCTGCCAGACGCGACTTTGTGACAATCTTAGAGAAAGAATAGGGTGAGACGGTACTTGGAGGGTCAGGGACTTAGTAAGTAGGTTAGTCGATTAGGAGGATAGCCAGGGTTACTACATGAGTTATAGGGGTTATTAAACTAGTTAGTATCGCAGTCTCCGTGACCCTTCAAGTATTCTATAGGGGTCCCTTAAAATATCTTTGGAAGGCTGGAGAGTGTTTGAGACAAAGTCTGCAGGGACTGGGTTGAAGGTCTTCTGCTCCCCTTGCAGGTACAAATCCCAACCGCAGGGTTCCGCAGCTTTCTGACCTTTTCGCACGGTTAGCTTAGCATCTGTTCTGGGCTCCGCGGCTTGTAGTGTCCAGGAGAGTTCCGTAAAATCTGCGTCTGGAGCGTTTTTTGAAGGGGCCATCTTCAACACGATTCTGCTCAGGTGGTCTACACGAAGTCCATCTTAGTGGAGCAGACTACGCCCGCAGACCTGCCGATTCAGGATTTCTTGCATGAACCTCTTGGCTTGAGCTGTGAACCTTGAACCTCCGGAACCTCATCCCCTGCAAAGCCTGGACCTTGACCAGGACGAATCTCACCCATACAGCATAGGCATAGTGTCAACTGGACACAGGTACGGAGCTACATCAGCCTCAGTGTACCTGGAAGTGGTCCCGAGTTAGCAGAGATCCTGCCATCTTGTAGCCCTCACATAGCAGACTTGGCTTTGGACAAAGCCGCCCTGCGCCGCATCCGTAAGCTCCGTCTGCAAAAGCATGGCACCAGAAGATCCAGCCACTGGCTTCAATGGTTGCCATTGTTGTGTTTGTTTAGGCTGCAGGCAGGACATCATTGTTGACAAGGACCACTGGTTCTACCGGGTTCCCAGCATACTTGTTTTCAAAAACCTCGGTGCAAGCTGATGCGCAGGATGCAGCCGCGCGCTCCAGCAACGTAAGCTTCGATGATCAAGACCTGGATGTGGGCGAGGTGCCTAGTCGAGCCTAGATGACTTCCCATGCGCCGTCTAATGTGTCGACGAGAAAAAGCGTCCTACAAGTAGCCTGTAGTGGCATCCATCAGCCGTCAAGGCTCATGTGTTGCTCCTCCACCATTCCTAAGCTGAGTACTTGACTTGATGCCTCTCAGCCAGTAGAACCCCAAATATTTCCCAGCGATCCGAGGCTCACACCTACTCAAATTCCCGCACCTTTTCTTGTGAAAGCGTTTGGATGCCAGAAATACGAAGTGCAGCCTTAAATACTTTGGGATTTCAAGTAGACCTACAAGGCTGAGCCTAAAATCTAGGCTCTGGTGTCCAGTAGGTTCAGGGTCTAGGAGTCTGGGGATTAGCGTTTAGGGTTTCTAGGGGTTACAGGGTTACGGCCTTGTGCAACGCACCAGATGTTGCACTTATATGGGGGATCCTCCAACAAGAGTTTCATTGTTTTTTGAGAAATCCCATATGTTGAAGGGGCTCAAGGCCTGCTAGTGGGAAGGGTAGAGTGGTTGTGTTGAAGATGGGGGAGGGGAGGGCGTCCATTTAGGAATTCCACTGCTTCAAGGTTCTGCGTTTGGGGGGGGGGGTTTAGGGCTTGGCACTTGACATGTTGTGCTGAAGTCCTGAATTGTCATTCCCAAGATGTAGCTGGCTCCGCATCCAGTATGTATTCGAGGCCATGGGACTCACTACACTGTGCTTTGCACCCTAGGCCGTAATCTCACTCCCTACTGTAATTCTGAACAATACATCTTTGCACAGGTGGGTGGTAACCTCACCTGGCTGGAACCTCCTGATGCTTCAGAGCGGGGCTCAGGAAGAAAGCTTTAAAAGGGCCGTGAAACAGGTTGGTTTCAGTCCAGGTTCTTCAGGGCTTGGGGGCTTTGGATCAAAGTCAAAACTTTTGCACAGAGTTCCCCATGGCAAGGGTTGCTCAACTCGTCGTAGGGGAGTACATGCTCTGCTTCCAGCTCAACTCAAACGCCATACTCTGTTCGATATCCTTCGTGTTCTTGGCATTGCATAGGCCGTGCATAGGTTTGGAGTGCCTGGAACCCTTGCACATCGCTAAGTCTGTCTACATGCTGGGTCGAGACCCCCCTTGAAGCGACGTCCCTTTATAATATTTGAAAATCAAGAATTTAATTTGTTTCAGGGAAGCCTCGTTGGGCTTCCGAGATTCCCAAAACCACGCCACGAAGGCATTTTGCTGTCATGGTTTCTTAAAGATGCCAGTAGGGGAGTGCTGAAGCCAATTTCGTGGTCTTTGACGCTTGGGGTATACAAGAAGTCTTTGTGGTTGGCGCTTCAACACTCACCTTGCAACCCCGCCCATGTCAAAGACACTCTTTCATGTGCATTCGCAGGTTTAACCCAGCTGAAGATGCTTTGGAGCCTCCCAAGGATGTTGTGGACTACCTCATCTACATGGCCGAAGACCGTATTGGCACCAACCGATCATTTCTCGGCCACTTAAAGGCAAGATCGTTTGGGGCTTTGATAAACCTACGGCCCGTTTTCTGTCGTTCTTGGGGCCAAGAGCCTGCGGTGCTAGATCAGTGAACTCGCGATCCCTGCCCTGAAATCTCTGCCCATGCGCTAGTAAGTAAACAAGATGCTACATTCTGCAAGTGAGGTTCAGGGTTTGAGTCAAACACTTGTCACGCGTCATTGGCCGCAGATATGTTTGTCAATGCTCAAAGTCGTTCTCTAGAGGGATGTGCACGACTGACGGTCGAAGGGCCTCTCGCCGGCGGCGTTGCCCATGCATCAGGAGAGATTCAACGTTCAGCGCATTTTTGGCACTTGTCTTGCTCGAAGCCCTACAAATGTCCAGGTACCAAAACATTGATGCTTTCGGTTGACAACGTGCCTGAAGCCCAATTAGTTCTCGCACCGGGACACTTAGCTTACGGATCCTTGAACATCAATTGCCGCAATTGTCCCCGTAAAATCTCCATCTACATAGAGAGGCACCCGACACGTAGGGCAAGGGGAACTTTTGTTGTCCTCAGCTTGCTTGTTTACTGCAATGAGTTCCAGGAATAAAAACAACTTTAAGGAGCTGTGTTCGTGAAACTCATTACGATTCTGTTGGTATTATGGAGTGAGCTTGGCTCTGAAGAGTAACTCCTTCATCGAGATAGCAGCATGGTTTGGAAACAGCATCAAAGGGTATCGGCGCCTATCCGAGGCAATGTGAGCGTGGGCGAAGATGTCTTCTTGGTACCAGTCTCCTGGCAAAACATTGGGCAAATGCTGCGCTCACTCAAGTGTCTGAGTTCTCGGCCCAGTCTTGGAGGTTTTGATTTGCGCAGCGGTGCCAACTCTTAAGGCTTTGGTAACTTAACTTAAGTTCCATGACAGCAGCCCAGACCAGAGTCTGTAGCCTGCAGCAATCAGATCACAGAAGCAGTGCAGAATTCTCTTCTTGGTGCCAGGCCCCATCCAGATTGTGATGACTTCCTGGACTATCAAAATAGACAAAATGATAGCTCAGCAGCCATAAAAGACACTATTCTACATACTCTTGGAGTTCAGGTTATTACCCCGTGACGACTCTACTCGGATTGGTGATCTCACTGCTATCTCTTGCTGTGCATGACTCGCTTAACTGTCCGGGACCTTGTGTTGTAAGCCATCCGTAAGAGCTATTCTTCTAGGTCGACGCTGTAGGAAGGTGGTATCTTAGTCTTGCAGATGCGCACTTTGTACCCACCTCGGCTGAGGACAACACGCCGCTGCTGGCCTTCACGCACTTCCTGGTGTATTCAAGGCCACCGCCAGATTCGCGTAGAGCAGTCTAAACTCTAAAAACCTAAGCTCTAGACCATCTTTGGAACACAGCATCGAGGCGACATTTTGGCCCGCTGAAAATAGCACACCGCCTTGTGGCCTACAGGTCGGCGCTGGTCGAGTCTACGACACCTGCAGCGGCGGTCATCCTAGATGCCGCTTTGCTACCCTAAACCCTAAATCCGAAACCCTAGTTTAGGGCGGCTTGGGACCAGAAGGTTGTTCTGCGTGGGTCTTGCAGTGAGTGTAAGCACGCTTCGAGTGTTCACTTGCTAAACTTGCCGGGGATTAGTAGGGAATTAGGGCATACATAATGTGGAGGTTAAACGGGGATTATATTAGCTTATTCCAGTGCTGGGCCCGAGACCTGCCAGTTCGGTAGCACTGCTAGCAACGGACCCTCGAGGCATTGTTCTAACGCCATGGTTGGAGATTGTCTCCTTTCGGAAGTTGCCGGTTCTTCTTCGGACTGGGTTGTTGAGGTAACAGGGGTCGACGGTGACCTCGCTTATCTACGCACCATGTGGCACGGTGAACCTTGTTGCATTTCAGCAGGTAACCTTCACGAAGGAGAGGTTTGGACTTTGTACGGCTACCACGTGTCCATGCAGGTTTCTCCGCCAAAGCTGGTTGCCGATCAGGAGTCCTCCGCCTTTCTCAGGCCACCACGTGACAGTGAGGCATACCGCTGCATAACCGAAGTCTGTGCAGGCATCGGGGGCATTTCCATGGGCATGTGCTTTGCAGGTGGCAAGAGTATCGTTCAGGCAGATCGTAGTAAGATCGCGTGCAGCACCCTGCGGTTGAATGGTGGGAGGGTTGTCGAGGGTGATCTGCACCATCGCGATTGTAGGCTGGCCATCCACAAGCAAGCCGCAGGTCAGGGCTGCCTCCTTACGGCAGGTATACCATGTCAAGGGTATTCTTCGCAAGGTTTGGGGCTGGGCCTGTCTGACCCACGCAGCCAGACTGTATACCCCGTGCTGCAAGTTGCATGGCATATGCAGGTGCATGGAGTGGTACTGGAGTGTGTTGCTTCCATCACAGAGTGCGAGGAGGTTATGAAGGTCTTCCGGCTTTTCGCCGCCCATGCTGGTTTTCGCTTCACAAGTGTTAAATTGGAACTGGCCCACCAGTGGGCATCGCGGCGCTTTCGCTGGTGGGGCATATTTTTGCCGAGCTCTCTGCCTGAAGTGTGCATTCCAAATTGGCACGATGATTCTTTGTGTTGGCCTGTGCAGGCCGTGCTTCCGGATTGGCCGCAGTGGACCATGGAGGAAGAAATGCAGCTCATCTGGACACCTGAGGAAAAGGATGCCTTTTCCAATCCCTCCTATGGCAAAGACCCGCGTGTCATCAACAAGTGTGGCAAAGCTCCTACAGCCCTGCATAGCTTTGGATGCCAGTTGTCTGCATGCCCTTGCGGCTGCCGAACTCGTCAGTTCAGCCATGCCTCTCTCTGTGCCCGCGGCCTTAGGGGTTTTGGGGTTCCGGCCGCGCATGTTCAGGGTCTTAGACATCCTCACCCCGCCGAGTTGGCCCTCCTTAATTCGGTTCCCCTTAGCTTCCTGCACCTTCCGGATCTCAGAGCGGCGCTTTGCTTAGTGGGCCAGCTGGCCGCGCCTATGCAGGCGATGTGGGTTCTGTCGCACATCCGCACATGGGCAGCAGCTACCTTCAACACTGCCCCGCCCTCCCCGCCCCCCGTGTTGCTTGCACAGCTTCAGCGCACCCTTTTGGCACGCGACTTGCCCGAGTCTGTTGCTCCTCCTGCGGCACACACTGAGCCTGTCCGAGTGCGTAAAGAAGGCGTCATTTTCTGCATACCCGCCACTGAAGCCACGCGAGTGCAAGACCTCATCTCTGCGGAAAAGGCCTTGCATGGGCCGGGGTATATTGTGAGGGTCCTCGTGCATGGTTCCAGGCTTGCGGAGGATGTCCTCCTGCAGGGCGCTGCCGGCATGATTTACGACATTGAGGTCAGTCTTAAGAAGCAAGCACGCCGGCCTGTTGCCCAAGCACATGAGGCCACTTTGCCTGACAGCAAGCCACAGGCCAGTCCAGAGTCCCTGCAGGCCACAGGTGCTTCTGACGCCACCCTTTGGAAGGGTCTGTTAAGGCTTCAGCAGATGCACGCGACGGACCGCTTTGTCATTCTGCCCCCGCTACCTTCGGCATTCCTTTTTACCTTTGCTGAAAAGTGTGAGCGCCTGGCCGATTTTGCCAAGCTTTCCCGGCAGGTGCAGCTTGTCGTTCCTTTGCTGCATGATGGGCATTGGTGCCTTTTGGTGCTCCGACGTGATGCTCATACACTCACGCCATTGTACTTGGACGGCATTCCTGACCGCTGCACTGATGTTGTGACGCGCTTGGCACACTTCCCATCTCGCCCCTTCAGACCGGCTCCTGGTGGACCCAGACCGCACCAGCAGAATGTGGGACATGCCTTCTAGCCCACGTTCATACTTTGTTCTTTGGCCCAGGCAGTGCATCCCGCGGCTGGGCGTCAGAGTTTGTGTCCAGGCACAGTGAGCCAGGCATGTTTCATGGGACCGGCGGCCTGTCAGATGAGCAGCGTGGCAAGCTGAAGTCCCTGCTTACAGAGCATGGAGTGCCCAGCGAACAGCTTGAGGCCCGTGTCACGGCCTCAATAGAGCGTGTAGGTGCCACTTTCATTGCTGCAGCTCTCCTTGCCAAAACACCCTGGCAGTCCCTCAAGGCTGCGGCTTCTCGCCCAGGCGTTAGCTTCAGATGGGTCACACCTGAGGAGCTCCAGCAACACATTCTTCTCCGCACCGAGCAGAAATTTGGCGCCACTGTCCCGCATGCCAAAAGTAAAAAGAGCAAAGGGAAGAGCCACATGCCTTCGCAGTCGGCTTGTGGACCCAGAGTGTCTCCAGCTTACAGTAGGGAGTTTTATCTCCTCCGGGGGGGAACCCCTCGCCCAGCTGAGTTTCGCCGAGGTAGGTGCCCAGGCTACGGGTGTTTGCTTTTGCAGCCCGGCGCAAGCTGCCCCGTTCATTGCAGATGCTCAGTCACTGAGTGTGGGAGCCTTGGGTCTTTTGATCACTGCTGAAGTACCTCCTGACTCGCAGGGGTCAGCACGCGTTTCCTCCCTCCGGTTTCCAGCTGTGTACGGCCCTACCAACGAGGCCGTCCTCGTGACAGGGTCCCTTCTCCAGTTGGGGGACGAGGAGGTTCAGATTGCCCAAGGTGAGGTCACAGAGATCGAGTCAGTCGCCGCAGCAGTGTGCCGGCTGAGCATCTTTCAGGATGAATGGCGGCACGAGTGGCAGCAGATAGTTGATGCCCCTATCCGCACGCTGCTTCAGCACACACCTGAGCTTGCGTTGCGCAGGGACCCAGCCTGTCCCCAAACCCAGTGCCATGCGTATCACGCTGCAGTTGATGAAACTGTGGATCAATTGATTGTTGATCTGTGGGGGCGACGCTACTGCAAAGCTGCAGGTGGAAAAGTCCCAGCTCCAGATGCCGAATTGTTCCAAGTGTACGTTCGAGTGCCCACTTCCGCAGTCACCCATCTTGTTCGGTTGCAAAAACCTGGTTTGTATGTGGAGCCTCGTGCGGCAGATGGCTCAGGACCCCACTCTGCCTGCGCTGTGATCTGGGTTCCCAACATTGATCTCGGCCAGGCCTTGCACCTTCTCAGAACGACCGAGAAAGCTGTGTCTTTGGCGAGGATCAATTGCCGCTATGGTCTGAGAGTGAAGAAAGCGACGAGCGCTTCGTGTACGAAAAGTTGCGCCCAGGGCAGGAGTTTATCAAAATTAGGATCCTGCACAAATATAAGCTACACCCACTGCCACATGGGTATCAGCGCGCCTCGGTGCTGAAGCTGCTGCGCCAATGGGCTTGGGCTGCAAAGCCAATGCAGCCAGATAAAGGAGACGCTGTGGGTTGCAGCTGGATTGTTGGTGCGGCTGACGACCCGCCGCAATTTGCGTTGCCACTTCAGGATGCCTTTGTGTTGGTGACGAAGCTTAGCAGGGCCTCAGGTGCCAAGCCACCCCCACCCGTGTTTGCCAGTGCTCGGACTAAACGTCATATTCTATATGACGATCCTGAATCCGACCCTGCAGCAGACCCGTGGCTGCATGGGAAGGACCCCTGGTCCATTGCCCAGGCCACAGTTGGCAGTGCTACAAAGGCCGATACTCCCATGCCGGCTGCCGTTCAGACCAAGTGGCAAGCCATGGAAAACGGGCTGAAGAAGGAGGTCCAGTCAATTGTGCATCAGGAGATTGAGGCCAAAGGTGGGGACTCCCAGGCCCGCCCGCGTCGGGCAAATTGCATATCAGTACTAGTAATCCCTCTGGTTTGCGAGGCAAGGAGCTACATACAGCCAACTGGCCTCCGGGCGTTGCAACTTTTGCAGAGACACAGTTGTCAGCACAGTCTTTCCCTGCCACGCGCAACACACTGCAAAGGCTAGCCCGGCAGCAGCACCGCAAGCTCCGTGTCCATGCAATGCCTCATGCTCCACTGCGTCCCGGTTCCAATTGGGCCGGCTCCTGGGTTGGCGTTCTTCAGGTCTCTGATTATCCTTCTCGGGCCCTGCGTTTGCCATGGACTCCAGGTCTGTTGGACACGGGCAGGATAATGGCTGCGCAACACTTCTTGGGCTCGCGTGTGGTGAGTGTTGTCACCTTGTACGGTTACGCTCAGGGTCCCACCTGGCCGGACTCTTTGGCACGCACCAACCGAATGCTTGCTGCAGTCACTCAGGAGATTGTGATAGGCTGTCGCGGGATCCGAGTGGTTACTGGCGACCTGAACCACACCCTCGACTCTCTTGAAGAGACAGCGGTCTGGCGCAGCTTAGGCTGGGTGGAAGCTCAGGAGCTCGCTTTTCAGCGCTGGGCCCAGCCCATCCAACCTACCTGCAAAGGTAGCACCGTCCGGGACTTTGTTTGGCTCTCTCCAGAGGCCGCAGCCTTGGCCAGGGCCGTGCATGTGTTTGATGTTTTCCAAGAACATAGCACTGTTCGTGTCACTCTGTCTCTGGGAGATGCCGAAGTGTCCTCATTTGAGTGGCCTTTGCCCACTGCCATTCCTTGGCAGGACGTTAGTGTTAGTTCGTGGCAAGCCTCTGCCACACCCTCTCCTCAGCCCGCTGCCTGCCCCACCGCACGTATGCGACAGATCGGGGCTGTGTACGAGCGCAGTCTGCATGGCTATGTCCACGGGGTGCCAGGCAAGCAACTTCCCACCATGTGTTATGGACGCTCCAAACGCCTCGCCCCGCAGCCTCTTGCCTCGCCAACTGTCGCTCCTAGACCTAGCCGACAGGGCGAAGATGTGCTGCGCTGCGACTTGTTAGGCGCGCAGATCCGGCGTTGGTTTGCCCAGCTACGTCGCATCCAAAGCCTCGCGCATTCGGTGCGTGCAGGGTCTGACGCTGCATCCGCCATCGAACATCGTGTGCAGCTTTGGCGCGCAATCACCTTCGCCAAAGGTTTCAAAGGCGGTTTCCAGACGTGGTGGCGGCAACGCCCCGTGCAGCTCCTTGGCAGCCCTGCCTCCATTGATGCTGGAGTGCCCACTGCGGCAGCCGTTGATGCCATCCTTCTTGATTTTAGATGCAATTTTCGGAAGCTGGAAGCATGGCACGTTGCACAAAGGGCGAAGGTCCTCAGGAGCAAACACGATGCCTCCAAAAGTGCACTTTTCCGAGAGCTTCGCGACCCTGCCCCGGAACAGGTGGATGTGCTGGTTCTACAGCACGTGCGCTCTGTCCTGGCAGTTGACCCTGAAACGCGGGCCGCGCATCTCGACATGGCTCCGGATACCAGAGGATGCTCAACCTGGACGGTCAATGGTGTGGCTTTCGAACCCTCGTCTTTGGAGGGAGATGTTTGTGTTCCGCCTCAGGGTTTCGACTTAAGCACCGAAGAAGACATTTGTCAGGTCCAGACCCTTGCGGATGTGAATTCGATACATTCTGAATTTGTTTCATTCTGGTCTCATTCTTGGCTGAAGCACGCCAACACCGCCCCTGAGCATTGGCAGCGCTTCCTGGCTTTTGCCACAGCCTTTTTGCCGGCCGGCACACTTGCTCTCGACCCCATCACTGAGCAACAATGGCGGCGTGTTTTGCGCCGCTTCAAGTCGTCAGCTGCCCGCGGCCCGGATAGCTGGGCCATTGCCGACCTCATTAACATGCCCAGCTACCAACTACAGGAGCTCCTACAACTATTGAACGCCATAGAGGGTGGTTCAGAGCAGTGGCCTGCACAGCTCCTGGTGGGTTTCGTGTGTCTCCTGTCGAAGCGCAACGGCCTCACTGGTGTTAAGGGGTACCGTCCCATCGTCCTGTATTCCATAATATACAGAGCATGGGCCAGCTTGCGTGCCAAGCAAGTCCTACGTTACCTAGGGGAATTGATTGATCATGAGGCTTATGGCTTTCTGCCGCGCCGTGAGTGCGTGCAGCTTTGGTTTAGTGTTCAGGTGCAGCTTGAACTTTCGTTTTTGGGCCAATACGAAGTCAACGGCATGAGCACAGACTTGATTCGCGCATTCAACCAGCTCCCCCGTTGCCCTTTGCTCCGGCTGGCGCAACATGTGGGCCTACCTTCCTGTGTGGTTGGGCCATGGCAGTCTTTTCTGGGTAACATGACCCGCAGATTCCTTATCCGCGGGCAAGTCAGCCCGGAGGTCGCATCCACAAATGGATTTCCAGAAGGATGTCCTTTATCTCCAGTGGCTATGGCTTTGGCGGTGTGGAGCTGGCATACCTATCTGCATGCGTTTGCCCCCGGAATCCGCTCAATGAGCTATGTGGATAACTTGGCTTGCGCAGCCGACTCTGTTGGCGGCGTGGCGCAAAGTCTAAACCCCACGGGCTGCTTTTGCGATATGCTTGACCTGTCTTTGGATCCCGCCAAGACCTTTGTTTGGAGCTCTCAGCCACCCGGGAGAAAGGCTCTCGCCTCTTTGGACTTGCGGGTTTGCACCCACGCACGTGAACTGGGCGGCTATCTTTCCTTTCAGCGCTCCACCCACAATGCTGAGCTCGTGGCCCGATGTGAGGGTCTTGCACCGCTCTGGGACCGCCTGCGGCGCAGCACGGCCCTTCTCGCATACAAGCTTGCTGTTTTGCCAGGAAAATGCTGGGCACACGCCCTTCATGGCTGCCCTGGATGCCCACTTGCTGAGCAGCAGCTCCAGCGCCTACGTGCCTGCGCTACCAGAGCGCTTCGCATTCGGCCTGCCGGGGCTTCTTCCCTTCTACGCCTGTCAGTGGCGCCCAGCCGCCTTGCGGACCCGGGATTTTATCAGCTTTGGGTTTGTGTTCGTGATTTCCGCAGGATGGCATGCAAGCCGCCAACATTTCTGCTGCAGTGGCGGGTGTTCATGCAGCATTTCCAGGGTGACCTGTACCAGGGTCCGTGCTCAAAGCTGCTGGCCGTCCTGGCCCAGGTGCAATGGAGCGTACTGGACCCGCCATGGGTGCGCGATCATGAGGGCCTGTCTCATCAGCTCCTCAGCTGCCCTGAGGCATTGCTGTATAGGCGCCTCGAGGAGGCCTGGTTGTGGCATGTTAGCGCCCAGATGCGTCATGTCTGACTTGCTGGGGGTTGACCTTGATCTTCTGGACCTTGACTCCAGCCGCCTCAGCCCGCTGAATAGTGCTCGCCCTGGCTCGGTCCGGGCTGGGGCTTTTCTTTTTGGGGCAGCCCACTCCAAGTATGACAACCGTCAAAGCGGGATGTGCCACATCTGCTCCTTGCCCGATACAGTCGAGCACCGCATACGGTTTTGCCCCAAGTACGTGCATTTGCGTGCCCCGGTTCCATGGTTACTGGAGTGCTGGGACGACCTTCCTCAGTGCCTGATGCACCACTTAGTGCCTCCAGCTAATCCGCATGCACCGCCTTTGCGCGCATACCTGCACGAGCAGCCTGACTTGTCACACAAATTTCTTTCAGCCCCAGCTTCGGCCGAATGGCAGCACGTCTTTACGGATGGCTCTTGCCTCTTCAGCGAGACCTCGGATCTTGCCCTTGCAGCGTGGGCTTGTGTCAACGCCAGTAGTGGGCAGATTGTTGCATGCGGGCCACTCCCGGGCATCCTTCAAACCACTCCTAGAGCTGAGCTTTCTGGGGTCGTTTCTGCACTTCGCTGGGCTTTGACCTTTCGGGTTTGCCTTGTTCTGTGGGTTGATGCTTTGTGGGTTGTTCAGGGTCTGCAGTTGCTTGTCAGCGGCCATGACTGGGCTCCTCAAGAAAATTGCGACCTCTGGACGGTCATTGCGTCACTTCTGCAACAGCTGGACGACGGCTGCATTCGAGTGATGCATGTGCCATCTCACCTGGACCGGAGCCTGACGACTTCGCCCTTCGAAGACTGGCTCGCTCAATGGAATGGCGCAGTGGACATCCTGGCAGGTCTTGTCAACCGCAATCGCTCAGTTCAGTTTGCAGCGGCCCACTCAGCAGCTTTCCGTTGGCACCTCAAGCACCAGAGCGCTCTCCGAGCTCTACGAGACATTTTCTTTGGCATCGCAGACATGTCTCCGGCACCGACACCAAACGAAGACGAGGATGCAGATGATGCCGAGGCCGTTCCACCGAGCGCCGTGGAGCGCACCAGGGATCTGCAGGATGAGGCACCTCTCAATTGGCGTCAGCTGCTCATGGATGGGACTTCGAAGTATCCTGCAATTTTTGGGTTGGCTGTTATGTCTTTCTTGTTTAGTCAGGATCGCATGCATACCACTGTTTTTCAGGTATCTTGGCTGGAACTTGTTTTTGTTTTTTTGCATATGGATAGTTTTGATTTCCCTGTTGCCTCTAGTGATGGCACCCGGATCATGCCAGCCGAGCTGCCTTTCGCTCCTCAGCAACCAACTGTGGCCGTCCGAGTGCGGCTATTGAAGGACGCTGTACAAACTTCGTGCAGAATCTTAAGCATTGAGCCCCCTCTTGCTCAAGGCATTTATTTGACTGCTCTTGGAGTCAGCTTCCCGTGCAACGGGCTTTGTATGGGCATCGACATCAGCCTTCTGGGTCGTGCCAGAGAGTCACTCAGGGCATTCACTGCCAATCGCGCAGTGACCAGTACAGCTGCCCTTGCTCGACTCCCCTAGTCACCGAGACTACATGACCTTCGGCGCGCCGCTCCGCATTCTGCCGAGCGCGTGCATCAGAGCAAGTGTGAATATATTAGTTTATTCCCTGGTTGGGGTTTGGAGTCGATTGCCTGACTAAACCCCAAACCTTCAACTTTCCTAAGCAGCAGTGAAGATCCTCATGGTGCGTCGTAATGTTCGGAGTGTAGGGGTGCAAACTGACAACTGAACCATCTGCCTGCCAGGCCCCATGACCTATGCACAGACGTAAAAGGCCGTGGGGTGTAACAAAGATCCTAAGCCCTAAATCAATAAGCCCCAAACTCTGATGCACCTGCGGATTTGTAGACTCAGGTCTCCGCGGCTGTGACAAACCTTGCCTTCCAGGTCCATTTGTGGGAGCTTCCAAGAAATTAGGGGCGCCTTTAAAGAAGAATGCCATCAAAGGATTGCAACGGGGACGCCAAACAGGGACTCCCCAGAGGATAACAGTAGGAATACAATAGGAATGTAGGAGGACCCTGGTAGGTATATTCCTTTTATCTTGCTACTATATCCGTGGGGTTCCTTGTTTGGGGTTCCCATGACAGTCCCTTTGAGAGGGGCTAAATTGGAGTCTATAGGAGGTTTTGAAATAGGGGTTGTAGTGGGGGTATATAGGCAAATATGTGGGATTTGGGGGAACCGGTGTTGCAAGGTTGCTTCCCATTCTCGCATATCCTGACATCCCTTAAGTCTGGGCACATCAACCCTAAACCCTAAACCCATAACAGCCCATCGGATCTCCTGTCTGGGTTGACCCATGTTGTACGAGGGACGGGGGATTGGGGCGTACTCTTCTAGTGCAGCTAGCAGTATTCACCCCATGGCTTCGTGTCTTGGCGCCCGGCTGCAACGTCTTATACCTGGGATGCTAGAGCAACCCAACCAGCCTAATTGAAAGCCATTGTAAGAATTCGCGGAGGGACGTAGGCTCTGTCAAGAGATGAAGATACATCAGACTTCGGAGAAGTATACAACAAGCAGTCTCTTGGACCAACAGCATAGGATTGTTGCGCGCGCAAATATTTACCCGAAGCCTTACAAAACGTTTGAGCGCTTCTTGTGGTAGGACTTGGACCTGGATGTTGCTGAGCTCGGTGGCACGATCCAATGGTCGCAGCCGGAGGCAAGCAAACACCCTGAGGGAGTTTTGGGCAGGTGATATGGGGATGTACAGGGTTGAGGGATGGAACAAGGTTAGTGGTTGCTTGTACCCCAAAATCCTAAGGCTTAAAAACCAAACCCCTTTAAGCGCTAGACGCTAGACCCTAATTTCAGGTTTAACAGATTGTCATGCTGCAGGCTCTGGGACCTTGGGTTAAAGCTATGTGATGGGATGTAGTGTTGAAGGCTAACGGCCAACTGTGAAACACGGCTTTCACACGCTCTCTCCCTCTCTGTCTCTGTCTCTCTCGCGCTCTCTCTTGCTGTCTCTCTCCTGTCTCTCTGTCTAAGTTTGGATTCCGGCTCTAGTTACTGTGAGCCCGCCCGCCTGCATCCCGAACTGCCCTTGGTCTGGTCGCAACCTGCAAAGTCCAAGACAGCCTGGTGCTACCTTGTTAACCCAAGCCCTAAAGTAAGTTCTTAGGCCTGATAGTATCTAGACAGGAATCCCATGTGGCTCACACTCTGTGCCATATAGGGGTCTAAAGAATCAGATTAGCATGGTAGACTGCCGAATAGGTGTGCCAGATACTTGGGAGCTTTCACAAGACAACGTAGACCCGCCAAATACCATAATTCGTTTTATTGGGACCCACCAAAATGGTAC
>CAJNIZ010002834.1:14005-25093 GCA_905231905.1 Symbiodinium pilosum | reverse complement strand
GGGTCCTACTTGCGCGTCCCTAGTTGGACTTCTAGGGTTTTATTGTGTATGTATTAGGCATATGACTGTATCCATATACCTAACTTAAATACCTGTATATCTATAATTACATGTTCCTACAGTGGGAAGCCCGGCCAGCCGAGGCGGGCGCGCGCTAGCGTTTACAATTACAACCCAGCATCAGGCACGAAAACTCAGCTTACAATTCAAACTGCCCAAGGGGTATTTTTTAGATAACTAGAGCTTAGGGATCAGGATTTCAGGCTTACATGTCTAGGACAAAGTATGCAAGTTTCTCCAAATAGAGGGCCCTGTGGGGCCCGAGTGAAGGGGTGCCAGGGATTCTGCAGAGCCTCTGGAGGAAATTATGTGAAATTCCAGGTTTGAGGCTTAAGGTTCAGGGTTTATGGATTAGGGTATAAGGTTTAAGGTTCAGGGTTTAGGGATTAGGGTATAGGGTTGAAGGTTCAGGGTTTAGGGATGAGGGTTTTTTTGCCCGAGTTGTTGACGCAATTGCGCAGCATTTAACCTGTCCTCAAAGTACCTGTGTAGCAACCTTTGGGGGGGAGGTAGAATATGTGCATTTAGCTACGCGGACCCTCAGTCTTTATGGCGGGGAAGAGGCAATCATGGCTGACAAGCACTACTCGGAGGGTCAGGCGGACTTAATAAGTAGGTTAGTAACCGTTATGACCCATATAATGAGCTTAGTCGTCCCCATTATTGACCTACTTATTAAGTCTCCCGGACCCTCCAAGAGGGCAATCAAAGCATGGCTGATAGGGACTATTTCTTGAGGTTCATGATTTGGGGAGTAATCAGGGATACCCCCCTCCTTTCCCAACTCACGTCCAGGAAGTAGTATCATTGTGAACTGGTCCCTAATTGGGTTAATGCTGACATTGTACTTTCTTGTCTCAGTTGGATCTAAAACACCATACAGGCTTTAAAAAAGCATCTCCAACAATGAACCGGTGAATGGGTCCAGCATGTGACTGCCTTTTTGCCGCTGGCTCCACGGCGAGTTTTACCCTAAGGGACCCTAAGGATGTTCAGGGATCATAAGGAGATGATGCAAGTGTTTCTTGGGGTTTGTATAGGATTCATTTTGGGAAACTCCCTGCTTCGTCGCATAGGCAACGATCCAGCGATTGTCTCACCTGCCGGAAAAGCAACCTAAAACCCGAATCTCCAACCCTGGACCCAGACTACCAAGCCATTGGGGTTATGGCTTATGGGCAGGATCTTGACCTACTGGAGTTAGTAGGAAATACGGGAGTACATTGCATAGGGATTGTATAGGGATTATATTCCTTTATTCCCTACTAACCCCTCGTAAGTTGAAGGTAAGCGCGGGGAAGGGTGGTTATAGGGACTACTAGTGAAGTCTGGCGATTATGTAGAGGCTATAGTCCCCGGTAAATAGGATGTGGAATTGCCCCAGATTTAATCAGATCCCGATATAACAGTTATTCTATCTACTTGAAGGGGACTATACTATGAGGGTTCCCCAACCCCTTAGAAGGCAAGAGGTAGCTAAACTCACCCTCAGAGCATCGCATAGGTGGCGTAGGGGTCAAGGTAAACAACAGTTCGGAGCGGCACAAGCCAGCTCGACTCTACTTGAGCAAAAGTCCAAAGTCCTCCCCTTAGTAACCCCAATATTACACCTCTTTATGATCCCTATATAACCCCCTTTTAAGGAGTTTAGACTACAGCTCACTTGGGGGTTTGGGGTTCGGGTCCGGCTGACGCAGAAGACTATGCTCTTCGTACCGCAGGCAAGCCATAGTAAGGAGCATCCATTGCCACTTACTAAGCTGGCACGTTACATAGAAATGATAACTTGTGTGATCTTTTTGGAAGGCACTAGGAGAAGGAGGGGATTCAAGTTGCAACTTGGGCCTTGCGTACAAGTGTTCCTTTGATGATGCCAAAGCCCGGAACTTGCCTCCTCAGTAAACTAGAGGGTCGGATCCTGATACCGACGAACAACTTGCAAACTCCTACTTGGAGTGCCAGGGTACTTAGTTGACTTCCACCATATGGCAACCTGCTGCTTATTCGAGCGGTCTCTTCAAGACCGGAAGTCTGGACGCTGCCTACGGAAGCAATAGCTGGCATTTTATTTGGGGCATTGCTTCGTTCTATCTCCTCATGGGTGATGAGTGTAGGGTTTAGGTTCAGAGCGTACGCAGGAAGCAGGCCAAACATATGTTATATGTACACATAGCTGCATAGATACATGTTTGAACAGCTCAACATGGAGCACTATAAGGAATGTACGGGGCGCGTCTCTGCGCCCACCCGAAAAACCGGCCCCCAGCAAGAAAACCCCTGAAAGAGGATCTACGGTGCAGGGCTTGGCGTTTAGGATCTAGGGTCTAGGGTTTAGGATCTCATCTAGGGCTTAAGGGTTTAGGAAATCTAGGGCTTCGGGTTAAGGACGTTTAGGGTCGAGGGTTTAGGATTTAGGGCTCAGGATTCATGACCCTTGAAACGGTCCCCCTGGATAAGAGGGACTTGCTAACCTCAACCACCCCCATGAGGAGCCTATAATGATCATCTGGGTCTCATTTTGCGAGGTTGGGGTAACTCGAGCTCATTGTTTATATCCTGGTGGACTGCCTAAACTGTCCAGACAAAATAACTAGTTGGTTGTTTGTAGGGAATGAAGGCACCGAAAAGAAAATGGAAGCTGCGATATTACTGAAGATTCTTTCGAGGCTACTGTGAGGCTCCATCCTCCATTCCATGCTAGCAACCCAGCTAGACAAAGAGACGGCTCAGAAGGACTGATCAATTTTGACTCTTTATGGGCAGCTTTCGAAATTCTAGTCCTGATTTGGCGTTCCTCATGTGATGTGGCCGTAAATACCAACTATCATCTTCCTTATTGGGCTTCCAGATGTTAATCCTGAGCCCAAAACCCTTCAATGATTACCTATACTCTCTGAGGTCCTTTTGGGGTACTTTACACCGTAACTATACAAGGAATCTCGGACTCGGACTACGCACTTGTCAGCGTTACTCCTTACATAAACCAGTTGCCCTTTCATTTTCCTTTTTTCATTTGCATTTTCATTGTTGGGGATAATAACATCTCAAAACCCTAAAACCCTAAATATGCCCGCTCACCCTACTCCGAATATGGACTCAAACCCCAGCGGGCGCTGCCTGATTTTCGCAGTCTTGCAGCTTACCCGCAACCTTTCTAAACTTGATGGTGCTTTGGTGGACACTCAAAATCCTGCATGGCTAAGTACCTTACACTTTGGGAATCATTGTGTTAGAGTATCCTCAGATCATGCAGGATTATTAGTATCAACTGTTGAAAGGGGGTGGGCGGAGTGGATCCCTCTAATGAATCCCAAGTAGTCACAGTGCAGGGTTGAAGGTACCCTTGTTATAGTCTAGATATTCACTGCCCAGTCCCTTTCGCTCATCAAAGGGGAATCTCAAAAATAGCAGTCCATCTAGGGCATCTTAGGGTATAGAAGCGGATGCTGGCTTCCCTATATTCTTATATGGACTATCTTGAGAGACGCCCATGTTGCCAAGAGGTCCAGGAGAAGAGCTTACATGTTGGCGCCCAAACAATCTCAACCGGGTTTCTGCAATATAGTATACTGCAATTCTATCTTTGTTTTTTTCAGGCTTCTACCCCACACCCAAAACCCAAAACCGTAAACCCAGTTAGTCCCCAAGCCTTCAGCCCCTGCCAACTCAGGATGTTGAAGGGCATGTGGTATTTCTGTTATCTAGGCTCTGAGAAACTTTTAAGAATACGACTGTCTTCATACTGCCAAAGATGCTTCCTTGCTGGGATATTACCTGAGCAATGACTTTACATTCCTCACTGGGGAGTTAGCATTTTAAAAGATTCAGACTATACCCAAGAATGAGACTCCAACAGGAAACCAACTTTTGAAAACCCGTTGCAAACCTCAGTCTGACTGGTATCTTGAGAGCAGCATCGAAATTTTACACCTGAAGCCGCTTGCATAACTAGCATTGTTTAAACTATTTTTTTGGGGGGAGTGGCGCGTCTTTTTTGCTGGAGAGAGGTGGGGAACATGGGTTGCATGACCTTCACAATCATTAACAACAGCATGCTCCAGCCGTCTCAGATATCAAAATATGACATTATTACGTGGCCCTTACATAGCGCCTCGGGAGAACATCAGAAAACATCCGTAAATTATCGTCCATACCACAAAGTTCCACATATAGAAGAAGGGGTGTAGGGTTCAGGGTTCTATGCAGCCCCAGATGGCCTGTGTACTCTCACCAATATTCCAGCAATCCCTGTTATGTACACCAGTCTAGACTCCTGGTATCCCCCTTAAGATGCCCTAAAATACTCCCCGATATGGTAGTTTCCCAAAATAAGGGGACCCCAATATAGACCCCCAAATACTATAGTCCTTATTATAGGGACCCCCCAAAATGGCACCCCTAATTTTGGGAAACCCCCATGTAATCCCCTCTATATAACCTCCAATTCAACCCACCTCCCCGCTAAAGAGTTTTAGACTTTAGGGTTTAGGGTTTAGGGTTTAGGTAGCTCATATGAACTGTAGTCTAAACTCCTTAAGGGGGGGTTATATAGGGGATTACATAGGGGACTATTAAGGGGGTTATTAAGGGGGATACTGGGAGTTTAGACTATGGCTCATATATGTACACTAGCCTGGAAACAGGCTGAAGCAGCTTACATGGCTGCTTTTCGAGGTGAGTCCCAAGCGTGCAGAATCACCCTACTACAGGATAAGGAATATGGAGCCATAATATTGGTAGTTCTTTAGGCCCCTATATTGTAATCCTAGGTTTTCCAGTAACCCCTTAATAATACGGGTACCCCTTTGCTACTGTCCAGCGTTAATAAGGAGACCCCAAGATAAAAAGGGAAGAAGGGTACTACCGGGGTACTTCGTATAATCCCTGAACATCCTAGGGAGGCTCTGTCTTCAGAAACCTTTGAGAAACCCTTTATGTCACCATTGATGGGTTTAGGGCTGAAGATCCCTTCAAAGGTCTGGAAGGGTACTTGTATCCCCCTTCCCTTGTCGTAAACTCATGTTACATGAGCTATAGTCTAAACTCCTAATTACCCGTGTAATACTCCCCTATATGAGCTGTAGTCTAAACTCCTAGTATCCCCCTTAATATCCCTTATAGTAGTCCCCTATATAACCCCCTTTAAGGAGTTTAGACTATGGCTCATATAACCCCCTTTCAGCAGTTAAGAGCATCTCATATCCTCCTCGGTCTGGAGCCTTGGACTATTTTGTAGCTGAGCTCCGCGCACCGATGAACACGAGCCGAGAGGATGTGGGCGTCCTGAATACCCCAAACTGAATGGTGCCTGAATACCAAATGTAGAAGACTGGCCTTTCGTGCTATTTCCAGGGGTTTCAGACAATTATTTCACCTATTTTTGGGGTCCAGATGGTGTGTAGAGACTGGAGAAACAAATCCCTACAGTTATCCTGTGCCTATGTAATCTTATTCGAGCGGCTGTGTAGCTTGTTCCTTCAATACCTACAAACAACCAGCAAGCAAAACCTCAATAACTACCCGTAGACCTAAACCAAAAAACCCTCAACCCTAGACTGTATTCACTGAACCACCGCGACCTGGTTCTCATAGAGCCCTTCTTTGGAGATCGTTGAGGCTACAACAGTGTACAAAGTCCTTGGTGACATGGGCCAGCTTTTCTATTGACCCAACCCCATTTTTTTGGAAACATTGCTTGGCAGTGGACGCTGAAATCTGAGGTTGTCTGATCCAGGTGCAAGAAGTACAATATAGAAGCCTGAACGATTACCAATAGCATCTAGAAGCCGATTTGAGGTACCTTCGACTATATTTATGCAAGGAACCTAGAACCGCAATATTGGTAACTTCCTAGTCTCCTATGGTATGGTGTCGCTGTGTTTGGGGAGGTGCTGAACTTTTGGTGGAGGGTTTATGAGGCTAGACTGAAGGCCGAGGCTACCAGAATGCTGAAAAAGGATGGTATCATGAGTTGGGGTTTACGGTTTAGGGAGATGTTACGAAGGACTTATACAACAGCACCAAACTGCCAAAGCAAAGGTACTTCCACTGCAGAGACTGGAAAAGACCAAACAACTATATGAGCTAAAATAGTCTAAACGCCTAGTATCCCCCTTACGTAATATACCCTATTATTGTCCCCGATATAATCCCGTATTTAACCCCCCTTAAGGATTCTAGGGTACAGCTCAGATGAAGCTCGTCTGTGGCCCAAGCCCTTGGTCTATTCACCTTAAGACTAAGTATCCCAGAAACCATGGCTAATTTTTCAACTGGAAAGCCTAGATAGCAGACTACATTTATGGGCTACTGGCTTTGCAGGTACGGATTAGCTGTCCCAGAAACGAGGGAATCGTGAGAATCCTAGGAGCGCATGAAGGAAAGCAAACGTGTGGTACGTCACTGCTTAACATGTAATTTAGGACCGCACACGAGACACGCATAGGGCATCCAGGAGAAAATTGCGCTAACCCATGCTCCCAACTTCTTTTTACCAAACGCATTTTGATGGGCATGAAGTGTAGACACCCCAAAAAGCCCATGCCCACGTACTCCCATGCGACCATACAAGCTTCGTCAGGAAGTGGACTTCCCAACAGGATTTGGGTATTCAGCACCTCATCACTAAACCCTAAACTCAAAACCGCACTTGAGGGCCTTCGCCCTCAGCAGCAGATACGGAATGGTACTTGGATTTTGGAGCTCTGGGCACCCGGCGACCCTCCGGGAACGGTCTCGAACGGATTTGTCCTGTAACTTCGGGGTGGCATCCAGAAATTTAGCTGGCAAAGGCTCGCGGTTTAGGGTTTAGGGTTTTTGGATGAATGTTGAGAAATTTAGCTGGGATAGGCTCGCGGTTTAGGGTTTAGGGTTTTTGGATGAATGTTGAGGAATTTAGCTGGGATAGGCTCGTGGTTTAGGGTTTAGGGTTTTTGGATGAATGTTGAGAATAGACCGGCCTCATCACCACATCAAAGAACAATATTTTGTAAGGGTCGTACTCTCCAAATACACAAGTACTCCGGTAAGAGGTGTGGGTTTCACCAGCCTCCGGCAAAGGACCCTATACAAGTCATATGATAGTCATAGGGTCCCTAGTACAGGTGTCAAGGTTCCCAAACTTCCTCAATCCCCATTTTAGGGTTAAGGGTTAGGGTTTACATCTAAACCCTGAGCCCTGTACGACCTGTGAACACTATAAACCCTGTATTGTCTGTCGTAACTCCCACACTCTAAACCGTGCTGATCATTCTCTTCATATTTTGAAAAAAACCTGCAAGACCTTAGTATACTACAGTGCCGTAATTCCCAAGTTAAACGGTACTTGGGTCTACGAAGGGATCTTGGTATCAACCCTACAGACCCCACATAGTGGCAGTCTCCATCTCATTTTCCATATTCAGTTGATTGTCCACTATTGATGTGATCTCCACTGTAGGTCGGGGCTGGGAGGTGGTGTGGTGTACCTCTCTAAGCCCAAAACCTTAAACCCTAAATCACTAAACCCCCAATTAAACCCTAAATCATTGAACCCCGACCCTAAACAATGCTTGATGACCGGGACCAAGGTTTGGTGGGGGGCTCTCATCCGCGAGGCATGAGGTTGGAAGATCCAATCCCGCAAAGATTTAGAGGCTTCCATAAACTTAGGGTTTGGCGTTTAGAGTTTAGGCTTTTGGGTTTAGGGTTTAGGGGAGTTTGGGGTTTAGGGTTTGACGTTTCCATAGATAGGTCATGGTACCCCAATAACGCAGAATTAAATGCCAAAGGACATGAAACATGAAACGTCATCTAGGCTGATGATACACGGGTCTGAAATGGTAGTATCCACGAATAGGCGCAACCCTGGGCCCAGCTTATAGTGTACGGCTTGCCGTTGACAAACTCAGGGTTTAGGGATTTAGGGTTTTAGGGATTAGGGTTTAGGATTTAGGGGTTCCGGGTTGAGGGTTTTAAGGTTTAGGGCTTAAGCCTTCAGGGTCTATAGGCTTTAGGATTTAGGGGCATTTAGGGTTTAGGGTTCCTTCATCAATGTACAACAAGCAAGGACACTTGCTGGACTAATGGTATTTGGTGGCCTTATGAAACAACCTTGTTCGGCTGCTTTCTCAAGAAGTGTATTATGGGCGGGGCCTACCACGGAACCCTAAGCCCTCAACCCTAAGAAGGAATCAGGGCTAGAGACGAGGCGATGTCAAAACAGAAGACAAGGTATCTGTAGTCCCCTCTGTAGTCCCCTCAGACCTACAATGTTGTTTAGAAAAACATTTAGGAGTCTTTCATGATCAAAATGACTAAGTTCCCCAGTAACCCCTCAATAATGAGGGTACACTTTTTCCTGATGTTCAGTTTTAATAAGCAGACACCCAAAAAGGGGAAAAGGATGAAAAAGGGTACTACTGGGGTACCTAGATGAAAAGAATTCCTGACCCTAAACCCTAAACCCTAAACCCTGAGGATACTACAGTTACTATGTAACGTAGTGGTGCTCAGGAAAGAGAGGGGGAGCTGATCGCCACAATGGTCTCAAGCCACCAATTAGGGTTTAGGGTTTAGGGTTTGGGATTTAGGGTTTAGGATCCTGACATACAGCCGCATGATACACAGTATCTCATTTGACCCCCCCCAACGCTCTGAAAGCACCAATTTCGAAAGGCATGCGCAAGGAGCTTCTGCCTTTCCCGAGGGTCCACCTGTGATGATCTATTAACAAGCGAGCACCCAAAAAACAATGTTTTTTCAGACTCTACTGGGCCCTTAAGGGTACGCATAGGGTATCTCCCTGAAGGCTGCGTCTGACTTACTAGGTGTACAAGGACCCCAGGATTAAGGGCCCATACCAGGGGCCAGTGGCATGTATCTTTTGCATGCCAGAAATTCCGCTTTGAAAGCAGCGGTTTCCCGAGCATGCTGTAGAAACCCTACTCCTGGCCCGAATCCCGCCAAGCCTGTTTCCGGAAAGCTGGAAGATCACATGCCGCGGGACCCCGCGCCTAGGGAGCACGACTTGGGCAAGTTTTCTCTGCATGGTAAGTGATGATGCTTGATGTTTCTTCACGGGAATGAATATGTAGATTTTGTACACGAACTACATAGGGAACAGTGCAGGGCTTCGTGGCCTCACCCCAACCCCTCAAACGGCAGGAAACATGTAATGCTTCTTTTCTACCTGCTGCCCTCGGTGTATTGAACCTCGTTCGCGATGCATTCAGAGAACCAACGTACGCTACAGTCAGATTAGTGGCACACACGTGGCATCGAACATGTCTTATCATACACACCTGCAAGTTTGCAACCAAACTCCATGGGTCATAGGGTGCAATGGTGCGCAATGGCTGTGTGGAGTTGTACGCACACATATTTCGAGAGGTATGCATGTCTGGTGCATGGGAGTCCACCCGCACGGTGGCTGATACACGGTACCAAGCCTGCAAAGGCAGCTTCCTTTTGGCCACCCGATTGGAAACTGAATCCGAAACTTTGGTACAGCTGGTCAATGCTCGCGCCGGACTTTGCAACAACACGCAACTGCTTGCACACACTGGAGATGAAGTTCCGCATCATGTCGAGCATGACGGTGGAGTAGAGTTCCCTTGAAGCTGCTATGAACAAGGGTGTTTGAAACTAGTTGCTTGCACGGAAATAGAACAAAGAAAGAGTACAGATTCAACAAAACGGGATGTGAGGGAACCAATTAGCCCAGTGTCCAAGCCACACGTCCGCATCCCTGAAAGCCTTGTGGTTCAGGGTCTACTCTAAGGGATTTGGAACCCCAGTAGAAATTAATAAATATTTTCAGGAACCTTGTAGTCTATAGGGTTTAAGGGTTATACTATAAATCCAAATTGTCAGTTCGATGCTCGATGTCCTCCACTGGGCGAAGCCTTCTTCAAAACAATGTCAGCGCAGTTTGACTACTACATCATGTCCGTGCGAGCTGAGAGCGCATCTCTTACCGGATGACTGACTCGCGATTTTAGGTGAGTACACGAGCTACATTGCAACACACTAGTGTTTAACATGGTAGTAACTAGAAAGACCTATGGGATAAGGCGCGGGCGTGATTTGGCCTTCCAACTATCTAGGCAAGCCCCTAGCTAGAAATTCATCATTTGCTTCAGGCTTCATTTGGCAAGGTGCTGCACGAAGGTCTCTGAAGTTGGGCTTTATTTGGTGTTTCGCTTCACTATACAAGATTTGGTGGTAGAGCAGGTAAACTTTGTTCGCTCAGCTGCAGCTTTCAGAGCGGCCGCAAGAATTCAGCCACGCGGCAAGTAGGGTTTACGGTTTAGGAGCTTTTTGGTTGGTGAGCGCCCTGGCTTGGGGCTCATAGAAGCTGAACTGTACCTAGGCTGCATGTAACAGCACCGCGAACTGTCCCGCTAACTTGGGCTACATGTAGCCCTAATTTTCTAAAACTAAGAACTCTTTTCAGAGGGCTATACTTGGAGGGTCAGGGGGAGTTAATAAGTAGTCTGATAATGGGGATAAGTATGCTTCCTATATTGGTTATGAGGGTTCCTAACCTACTTCAACTTCCTTAGTCACCGTGACTCCCCAAGTAGTCTTCATAGGAACCTTGTATGGCGATCCCTTAGCTGTGAAGCCTGCACCTGAAGCTGCAACCCGATAAGCATTCTCTGAATTCGGGCTCTTACTTGGGGAATGCCTCTGATAAGGACTACCATGTTCTAGGCTATATGGGGGCCCTCTGAGTTTAGAAGCCTTCATGTTGGAGTTTAGGGTACACATGCTGAGTTTCATGGTGTAAGCATTCCTGGCTTTGGCCTCTAAATCCATGCCTCTACACACAGCCAGAAGCCCCAATGCCATCGACTTGCTGAGCCCTCAATCCTGCTTGAAGTTTTTCGCGGGTTCTATAAGCATATATATATATATATACATATATGGTAGTTTCCCTAAATACGGGGACCCCAATATAGACCCCAATATATTATAATCCTTATAATGGGCACCCCTAACATGGTACTCCCCAATTTTGGGAAACCCCCATATGTAGATATAGCA
>CAJNIZ010002834.1:2975-13905 GCA_905231905.1 Symbiodinium pilosum | reverse complement strand
AGATGAGCTATAGTCCAAATTCCTAGTATCCGCCTTAGTGAGCCCTAGAATGCTCCCCTATATAACCCGCTTTAAGGAGATTAGACTATACTCAAATAGGGAAACTTAAGCCCGAAGGGCTAAACACGAAACCCCCCACTCGCAAGCTTAGCACTTGACCTGACATTCAGATGTTGTTATATAGGGTTGTATAGGGATTGTACAGCTGGGTTGTGAAGAGCATGGCTTCATTGCGTACAAGGCGCATCCATAGGAGGCCCTTCGCACGGCAAATGCCGGCTGGCGGCCCTTCCTGCTTTTTCTAGATTGGGGCCCCAGTCACCTTTAATAATAAGGGTACCCGTTTTCCTGACATTCAGTTTTAGTTAGAAGACACCAACTAAAAAGGGGAAAAGGGTACTACTGGGGTATCGAGTTTTGCTAATTTCTAGCATGCTTAGGTCTCCACCGTAGGTCAAGAGCAGGGAGGTGGAGTGTTTGGGGTGGCTTCTGGTTGGAATTGAATGATTCCCTGGAACCATCCAAAGAAAAAAAAACGTAGTTTAGGGTTTAGGGTTTAGGGCTTCTTGTTGAGGGTTAGAACACATAAGAACTACAACATGTTTTCAGGACTCCGGGCACCGTTAGCTGATAGGTTGAGGTTGTGGCCTCCCCCTCCATCCAGCAGATAAACTAATCCCGTCATGCTAATAATACATACCCCTCCAAGAAAACAAAAATAGCCAACAATATATGAAGGCTCTGTTGGGTAGATATTCGATATTAGGTGGTGGACTCAATATTATAGTATGAAGGGATTGGTTGGCCTTCCACACACCATCCTGCAATTTTCCATCTTGTTTACCACCCGCGCCAAGGCTTAGCACAAAGACCACGCAAATCCCAAAACCCGAGGCACCAAGTTGGGCTCAGGGTTTAGGGTGAATGTTTCATCTACGTGCCCTCAGTCGAACAGCGCAAATACCTGACCACTGGTACTTGGACATACAACATACTCAAGCTCCTACATGTACATCCTCAATCTCAAAGTCCACCATGAGGTGTGTAGTGTATGTACCATCTTTGAAGTATTGCGCAGTAGAACAGGGATACCCCACACAGCAAGAGCAGAGGGATTACGGCAATCACTCTCCTAAGGGTTATTCACCTCCGCGTACTATTAAGCGCCCAACTCTCAATACTATTGGTACAGGAAATCCTGCATGACCCTAGGTACCTGATGCCTTGGAGTTAACGGTGTTCTAATATACTAAGGTCATGCAGTTCTTCGTACCAGCAATATCAAAAATTCCAGGACACACTCGATATAATTAGGGCGGAGGACATGATTTAATCTTGAGGTCCTAAGGAAACGCGGTCCATCACCACGAGGGGCTTATTCCGGGAAAACCTGTTGAAGCCCTTGCTGCCCTTGAAACCTGCGCCAAATCCTATGCCCAACACCAAAGGAAAAACTAAAGAGCTTGGGTACCGCCACCATTCTTTGACAGTCTATCATAGGAAAAGCAGCAAAGGTTTTATATCTTCACATTGTACCCAGGATCCAGCTGGTACCAAGTCGGGGCATTATCCAGCCGATACGTAGTTTTTGTCCTGGGATGTACTACACATATCTCATGCACGCCCCATGTGAAGCCGCCCCCGAAAACACAAATCAACTTGAATCTAGACCACAGTTGCTTGACATTTCTTGACCGCAGCCCACACCCTGACTGAGTTGTTGTTAAGTACCTTAAAGTGAGTTTCCATAGTATGCGTATATAATAAACAATAGGGCTTCCTCATTATAGTATATTTTTTTACAGCAACCCAGCTAATTGTAGGCTGCAGTTGGGCTTTAGCCTTAGCGGTGAAGGTAGACCCGAACTAGCTCCAGGAACTTGCACCTTTTTCGGACACTGACCAAAGGAGGAAGGACAGGACAGGTCCGGAACATCAGCTGTAGTGTAGAAGCCTGCAAGATGATCAATAAACGTTCATGTGCAATCCTGAGACAACTATTGCACCAAACCCTACGCTGATTAAGTAGGCACCTATCTCAATGAAGCTCTTAAGCCGTGAAACCTAAACTTTAAGCCCTATACCCTCAGCCCAAGGACAGCCCCGATTCGCCTCAATCCATTCTTCGAAACGAAGGGGATCGAAGGGCCGATTCGCCTCGAGGCTTCTTGAAGAACGCCAAACGTTGATTGTAGACCCATGAGTAATAAACCCCCTCTTTTTAAGGGCCTGAATATTAGGATCCCTCTTATCATCCCTATTAAGGGGCGGGGGTTTATTAATCAGGGGTCTGGGTTAGGGTTTTGGGTTTCTCATTTCGGGATGCTAGGGGCCTTTACTTGATTTCTGTTTTTGGGGGGGGTGTTACTGGATGTGGAAACCCTTACAGCCCTTATGGGGCTTTTGGGTTCGAAAACGAAAGAAGTTATCCAACAAGCATCTACTAAAGGTCTCGGACTTGAATGCTGGAATTGCGGGCCCCCTGGTATGGGCCTGTAATTTTGGGTGCCTGATATAGCTTTCGTGCCTTATATAAAGTCATACAGACCCAACCCTAAACCCAAAACCCTAAACCCATATTAGGGGCCCACAACTAGGATCCATGGATTGATCGAAAAACACAAACTGTGAGGTATTGGGGGGCCCCCAAGTTGAGGGTGAGGACTCTGAGGAATCTTTGATTTAGGGTTTAAAGCTTTTAGGGGTTTAGGGGTGTCAGGGTTCAGGGGCCCCGTTCTTGGGAAATTCCCTAAACCCTAAAGCGTGGGGGGGATTCGACTCATGGCCTCAGAACTTTGTTTTCAGGCTGCAGGGGGGTGGGATGCAGGCTGTCAGGCTCCATGCACGCGGTTAAGGTTTAGGGTTTGGGGTTGGGGGTTTGGGTCTGGGTCTTAGGGTTTAGGACTTAGTTTAGGATTTAGGGTTCAGGCAGGGTTTGGGGCTTGGGTCGAGGGATGCATATTTCAGGGGTCCCCTACTAGCCCCACGGCCAGATAGGGATAGTTAAGCCTGATCAAGGCCAATTAAGGGGAACCGTGCGGGGTAGTATGGGAGGGGTATAGCTTAGATTCCGAGTATCCCCTTTCATAACCCCCATAGCAGTCCCCTATGTACTCCCCTGTGTAACCCCCTGTGAGGAGTTTAGACCCTAAACCCTAAATCCTGAACCCTAACCCTACATAATTCACGAAATACACCCCCTTTTTAAGCAGTTTAGACCAACTAGTTTAGACCCTAAACCCTAAACAGTAAGGAGCTTGGACTATAGCTCATACAATCACCTAGCCTAAACCCTAAACCCTGAACCCTAATCGAGGATAGGGCTTGAGCGCGTGATTCAAATCTACAGGATCCTTTATAGAGCCTCATGGGGACATTTAACTTTACGTACAGTATTAAATGCACATATAATATCATAATATCTTGGATTTGGAAGTATATGTACATATCTGACATTATCCCTAAACCCTAAACCCTAAAGCCTAAACCCTATAGTATCTTGGTATTATTGATTACGGTGCCGGCCTTGTGACCCGACCATGACCGGCACTCCCACCGCTACGCGGTCAGCTGGTCAGCCCGCCAAAGGCGACCAAGCCGGGTTGTCAGGGCTGATGAGGCGAAATAATTGCCCAAAATCCCTAGAAATAGCTAACCAGGCAATTATTCTAGATAATTTTGGGGTTCAGGTGAGCAGGAGGTTTAGTGCATGGGGTTGCGGCAGTGTTGAGTGGGTCTAGCAATTCAGCGACGGGCTGTCTTGTTGACGGGGGGACCGGGGGAACAAACGGTACGGTCCGGCCCGGTCGGTTGGGCGACCATTGACTTGAGGGCTAGGTAGGCAGTTGATGTTCTGAAGATTCCTTTCGCCACAAGCTACGTGTCCCTTCCCAACAGAGTGTATGGCAGTGTATGGGGCAGCCAAGGCGCAATGTAAACGAAGGATGCCGCACTTTGGCGATGTCTGTGCTTTTGACCTGGCAGGCAGTGGCAAGCTCACTTTTGTTCGGAATTCTGGTTCTACAGCTTGAACCATGAACCGTGTAGGGTGTACGGTCTAGCGTACTTCTGGAACCATGCCATGAGCCCTGACAGAAAAAGCTGATGGTGGCATGCGTGCTGTTACAGAAGTTAAGGCCTTGGGGGGCGGATGGCAGTACACGATGGCCATCGCGACTCCACCGTCGCACAGGTGAGGAACAGAAGTATGTGGTGACTTCCCTGAATAAGGGGACCTCAGTATCGTTCCCCAGAAAACTATAGTCCATATTATTGGGACCCCCCACAAAGGTACCCATCATTTTGGGAATCCCCAACATACAGGGAACCCTAAAAACCTAAACCCTAAACCCTCAAACCTAAACCCTAAACTATACCAGGGTAAGGGCTTGGATAGGTTGAGGGCTTCGGAGTTCCTACATACTCCCCAAGTGTTCCCCAGGGTTTTTAGCAGAATTCGGGTCCCATCTTTGCACCCGAAATTAAGGGTTAAGGGTTTAGGGTTTAGAGCTTAGGGCTTGGGGCTAGGCATCCTACTGTGATTCATATGAACCATAATCTAAACTCCCACTATCCCTAGACCATAAACCCCGAACCCTACGTACTGTTCTAGACGATTCTATTGGGAATATTGTAGCAAAACACTTCCCCCACTTGCCCTTCAAGCACCAGGATGACACCCACAGTGACAGGCCTGAGGCAGGGTCGACCTTGGCTGCGCAAACGACCAGCCCTATAGTCCCCCTTAAGTAGATAGAATTACAGCTTAGGCTTTAGGGTTTAGGGCCCCCTTAAGTAGATAGAATATGGCTTTGGGTATATTATAATAAGATCCCCAATTATCCCACATTTAATCTACTTAAGGGGGACTATAATCTTACAGTGGAAGCCTGAACGTTGGAATCCCGGGGTATCCGGCATGAAAAATGTAAGCAACTTTGAATTTCTGACTTCTTACTTGTGATCTTCCGACTGTAAGCCGTAAGCCTTCCAAGTAAATTGTATCAAAGAAATCAGATCTAAGTAGTGCAGTTTCACTTCTGCGCGGGTGCGGGGTGCAACCGTGTGGAAACGTGCGCGAGGCGGCGCGAAAAAACTAAAGTTGGAAGATGCCCTGAAGAGCAGTTTGCTAGCTGAACATCCTTTGAGTTGGGTATGCGTGGGGGAAACGTTGGAAGATGCGGTTTCGGGGTCAGTGACGGCGAAAAGCACTTTGCAAGTCCGCCTTCCACCATAGACGTATGGGCCCCGAACATGGGCCCTTGGCCTTTTAGGGGATTCTAGGGGCACTTAAGCGCTAAGGGTCCAAGTACCTAATAATCATATACTTCCCCAGAAACATATTATACTGAAATTACCCAAAACCCAAGCACCTAATTATTGGGTACATGAACCCTTTGGGAAGGGTATGAGCATCCCAAGGGTTAAGGGCCCATGCTAGGAGCCCAGGGTTTCAACCTCAGACCTAAACCAAGGACAGCTTGGGCTTATAGTTTAGGATCAAGGGGTCTCCCAAAATTGGGGGGGTACCTTTGGGTCCCGATAATAAGGATTACAGTGCCTTGGGGTTTATAGGGTTTACATGGGGGTCCCCTATTTAGGGAAACTACCATTTAGGGGTTGAGGGTTGAGGGTTCCGGCTTGTTGTTCAAGGTTCTGGGTTTAGGCGTTAAGGGTTAAAGGCTTAGGCTTAGGTGTAGGGTTCCAGGGCTAGGTGTTTCGTGATTAGGTTGAGGGCTTTGAGGCCTCAAGGTTCCACAGCTGCCTGTCGCAAAAACTGAAACAAAGGCACGTTGTTCAGGTAAGACATTTAATTACAAAAAAACGCTGGCAGCACACCGGCATGACCTAGAGCTGTAGTAGGTTGCGTCTATCCATCTGAAGCCTGTGCTGCATCACTAGGGTCTAGGGCTTAGGGTTTAGGATTTAGGGGTTTAAGGTTTTGCTTACTCCCTACACCCAAATGCGAAACCAGACTTAAGAATGTGGCTGAAGGTCAAGAGTCAGAATTCTCTCTTCCAGTCGCTTCAGCGAGGGCTCAGGACAGGAATTACGTATAAGACATTCCCGTTTCCAGACCGAATGCAGGAAAACACTATCAACCCTACAGACTCCAAACCCTGAACCTTAACTTCTAAACTCAAGAAAATTGATAAACTCTTTAGGACCTGCTCGTCTGAAGGCGAATAGCCTGTCAACCCTGAACCATGTACGTTCCTAGAAGCCAACATGGAAATCCAAAAAAGGCCCTATGAAGACTACAGCCCCTCTAAAAGGGGGCTTATGGGTTTCCATGCTAGCTTGGAACACACCCCAAAAATCTTACCTGGAGAGTCATTTGCAACTTAGGAAGAAGACGTATAACCCCTACAACCCATATAGCAATCCTGGCTATCCCACTTCTTCACCTACTTGTAAAGTCCCCATGACCCTCCAAGTACGGCGGATGGAGGAAGTCGTGCACTACTAAGGACAAAAAACGTTGTAATTTGTAGCGTATCAGGTGTAGAGTTTAACGCTAGTGGTCCGAGATTCCTGCTGTACAATATGTACAGGGTCGCAGGCCGAGGTCTCTTCGTGCCACCAGACATTCACCGGACCTTAACAGCCTCCCATTAGGACCCTCACAAGAGTAGATTCAGGGGTTTATCAGGCAGAACTGGTACTGATTTGCGGCCTAAGAAATCAGTAGGGGCTTGGGGTATATCTGGCTACGATGAAACCTCTAGTAATATACCGGGGTTGTAAGAGATGATGCGGCTGTCATTGGGGGTTCATCTGGCAGCAGAAAAAGGTGAAGCCCACCCAAGACACTGCACATTCAAGCTTGAGGTTTCAGGCCCTATATCTAGATCTATACTAATTATACATGTTTACACCCAAAACTCCAAACCCTGTATATACACACATATATATATATGTGTATATATATATATGTATATGACCTAGCCCCTAAAGCTACAAAATGTAGGCCTTCATACCAATCTGAAATATCTGCGGGTCTCAGACCTGCAAAACCATAAACCCAAAGTAGTCTAATCTCCGGGTATCCGGTATCCCCCTTAAACACCCCTAGTATAAGTTTAGGGTTTTAGGGTTTAGAGTATAAAGTCCTAGTATCCCCCTTCATAACCCCTATAGTAGTCCCCTATATATTCCCTTATATGGGTGGTTGTCAAAATTATGGTCCTTTTTTGGGTACCCTAAATATTAGGGGCCGTAATATAATAGGGACCCAAAAAGGGACCATAATTTTGATTACCAGCCATATAACCTCTTTGAAGGAGATTAAACTATGGCTCAAATCGAACCATCGAACCCTGAAAGCCTTTAGCCTCAAGACCCCCAGGCAGATCCACATGATTCTTACGTCACACACATGTTCCAAGATCCCCACTTCCCCCCCCCCCTCTCCCCCCAACCGGCCCAAAAAAGGGGATCTTTATCAAGTGGCCTCAAAAATTGACAGGAAGCCTTGTGAGCCCTGACCCAAATCTCAAAACTTTGGGCTCTTAGCTACTGGCTGGCGTTTCCTGGAGACGCTGACGCTTCAGCGGCCTAACTACATTGGGGCTTCGAAAACTGAAGGAGGGATCCTAGGGGTGTATGGAGTTTAGGGTTTAGGATTTAGGGTTTAGGGTCTAGGATTTAGGGTTTAGGGTTTTAGGGTTTTAGGGTTTAGATTTAGGGTTATTTAGGGTTTAGGGTATAGGGTTTAGGGTTTAGGCCTACCTAAACCCCAAAAGTATGTAAAATAATGGCCCTTTGGGCTATCTTTAGGTCTTTCGGGCCAGCATGTTACCTACTTTTGGGGTCCGGGTAGGAGTGTATGGAGTTTAGGGTTCAGGGTTTTAGGGTTTAGAGTTTAAGGTTTATGGGGCTTAGGGTTTAGGATTTAGGGTTGAGTATATCAGTTGAGTACAGGGGTCTCTGTCTTTGATTGTGTAGACCGATATCTTGAAGTCCTCCGCAGCAGAGAAGTCTTTGGAAAAGAGTGTTACTGATGGGAATCTTAGGAAAGCCAAGCGCAAAGGCAGATTGGAAGAGAATTGCATAGGATTTCGGGATCAAGGTTTAGGGATCGGGCGGGCATCCCTAAACCCTAAGCCCTGCCCCTAAACTACCCAGAGTCTAGCCTCCGTAGTCCTCAATAACTTCTGTTGATATTGAAAAATTATGCGCGACCTCGTTATACCATAACACCAAACTTCCCAAGGCATACGGTACTTGGGATCATGCAGGATTTCTAGTATTCACCGTACCCCTTGCCATTGAAGCGTTCTTGTGAAAATAAACATCCTCATAAGGGCAGATTGGAGGATCAGGCGGACGTACTAAGTAAACTTCTTACCCCTAAACCACATAGCAAGCACAGCCATCCCCATTCTAAGCCTACTTCCCAGGTCCCCCTGACCCACCTAGATCTAAAATCCGCATAAACCCCTGTATCAACTCAGTTTTCCTCTGATTTTCTATATTCATTTCCATTTGATTCTCCACTAGCAAATCCCCTGACACTCCAAGTACCTACTCTAGGCCTAACCGTCCACAACTACTCTGGACGGAGGACGCCCTGGCAGTACCCCATATACCTTCTGCCTGTTGAATTACACTACAATTTTGGGGTCTATAGGGTTTAAGGCCGGTCAAAGGCTTAGGGACCTCAGGCGCGCAAGATTCCTGCCATTCACTGTAGTATCTATACTTAAAAATGGATGTTTATTGCTTTGCATGCAGCCAGCCAGATGCCTTAGCTCCATATTGGTGAACGGCCTGAAATTCCAGCAGGAGCCAGAAAGCTTTTCTGAGTTGTGAATGCTTTGGGATTGCGCGCTTAGGACCTTAAACCCAAAACCCTAAGGTCCTCACCGCTGGATCTCAAGCTCAGTGATACTCAGTAGCTCCCCTCTATAGAAGATCAAAACCCCTCTCTGTTCCCTAAACCCTTAGCCCCAGTGGTTTGGGGCTACTGCCGAGCACATCTTAGCGGGTAGGGGTGTTGAGTACCAGGCACAAAGGGAGTCCTGCAAAGAAATGTTGGGCCTGAACATGTAGACAATACACGCAAGTAATATCAGATTGGTACTTGGACCCTTTACGTTTGTTTGAGGAGGAAGTCAGCGCAAGTGTTCGCATTCTTTGCAATACCATTGCCTCAGGTTAATGTATGGCCTAAAAAGGTCCCAAGTGCAAAACGTCGAAATCTTGCTCATGAACAGTCCAAGCTTACGCGGGAGTAGTAGGAAATCAGGCTATATATGATATAGGGATGATCTTGGGGTTATATTCCCGTATTCCCTACTAGCCCCGTAAACCCTGAACCCTAACCCCCAACAAGAAGCCCTAAACCCTCAACCCTAAACCCTAAACTCAAAAGCCTAAACCCACAAACCCTGAGCCCTAAAACCTAAACCCTAAACCTGAATCCCAGACCCTGGGGGAAGGTGAATCCTAAACCATGGGGAAGGTCATTCTTCAGTCCGACACCTGGCTGTTGTCCACAAAAAAAGGTGTTGATTTCAGGTTTCGGTTTGAGGGCTTAGGGCTTAGGGTTAAGGGTTTAGGGTTTAAGGGCTTAGGGCTTAGGGTTTCGGGTTTAAGGTTGAGGGTTCAAATGCCCCAGCTACCTGAATAGTGGCCCCAGGGTCGTATACATGAAGTTTCATGGGCAATGATGCAAGAGTAGGATTTAGATAAGTGTAGTTAATACTTGATTTAAGCCCTAAACCCTAAACCCTAACCTTCAGCCCCCTCTGGCTTTCCATGCACCTCTAAGTAGACCTTAGGGTTTAGGGCTTTG
Organism: Symbiodinium pilosum; assembly: GCA_905231905.1. Lineage (NCBI taxonomy): Eukaryota > Dinophyceae > Suessiales > Symbiodiniaceae > Symbiodinium > Symbiodinium pilosum. Next base: position 4,106 of record CAJNIZ010002834.1, on the reverse strand, counting down.
GGGTTTAGAGGTTTAGGCAGGGCTTAGGGCATGTGACTCAGTAACCTTCATTAGGGCAGCTGGAGACATGCAGATAGGGTGTCCTGCAAAACCCAGGCAAACACAGTTCATTCTCTTGAAACCCTTGGCCTAAGCAATCAAACTATCTAAGCCCTAAACTGTTAAAAGCCTACCTGTGTCATAATTTGGCAGTGGCGCCCTTGCGCTGCGTCGTCTGACGACAGGCCGTCCTGAAAGGCTGTAGGACTTTGGGGTTTTCAGGTTTAGGTAAACCTAAACCCTAAGCCCCGCGCGGTACAGTGTGGGGATTAGCGTGTACGGTTCAGCGGTAATCTTTTTGGGTCAACCACATCAGGTCCACCTGGGCCCTGGATGTCATTCTGGTGAAGCTTCTGCTCTACCATTCAGCTCAGTCTACTCCAGGACCAAGAGGACTTCAATGGGAACCCCAAACAGGGAGCCCCAAGAAAATAGTGGCATTGCGCACTTTCGCAATCAGGGGACCGGAATCCAAAGCCCGAACCCTAAGAACACCAGCCACGGAAACGCTAAACTCCTGTCCGGAACACTAAACAAACGCAATAATGCATCCCCCTCACCCCTAAACCAGGAACACTTCGGCCGTCTAACCTAACTGCCGGACCCCAAATCTTGACCCAGGTTCCCGAACAACCCCTTCACAATAAGAAAGGGACAAAGGGTACCACTAGGGGTCCTAGTTACAATCCTACAAAGCTTCGAGCTTCTCCCGGAACTTGGCATGGCGGCCTACAGCTTCAGTTGCAAAGTGTAGCGCAATTCAGAGTTTCGGGTCCCTCCCCAACAAAAAAATGCAAGCGGATTTGGGGTTCTTATGAGGGCGTCTTATGAAAGGATGCTAGCGTTGGAATCCTCAACCCCAAGCCCTAAGGCCTAATTTGGGCCTCCATGTGAGCTATAGTCTACACTTCTAGTTTCCCCCCTAATAAGCCTTATAATACTCCCCTAAACAAATCCCCTATATAACCCCTTTAGGGAGTTTAGACGGGGTTGCTGTTAAAGAACTTTAATTAGGTTACCAGAATATGGGTATATAGTAAGCAATGGGATTTCCATCATGAAGTAACTTCATTTAAGTTTCTTAACAGCAAC
>CAJNIZ010002833.1:8565-18978 GCA_905231905.1 Symbiodinium pilosum | reverse complement strand
TTTAATGTTTAGGATGTAGGGTTTAGGGATTTTAGACCTCAGGGCTAGGGATGGCAGACATAGCAGCAAGCAGTTGTGACGCCCTAAACCCTTAACCCCACACCCCCAAACCCAAACTGTTTAGGGTTTAGGGTTACCCCATGCCCAACACCACGTAAAATGAAAACCCCAAGCCATACAACAAACCCTGAAACCATTGATTACTGGACCCTACTCCAAACCCCGTACCCTAATCCCTCAAATCTAACACCCAAAACCCTAAACCCTAATCGCTACTTTCTAGCCCTAATCCCTAAACGCTTGACAATACACATCCCCATGTATATATATATATATACACATGTATACGTCTACACATATACGTATACATATAGATACCCCTTTATACATCCATACACCTGTGTCCCTATATGTCCATATTTATCCCGATATCCCTACATGAGCTACAGTCTAAGTTCATAGTATCCCCCCAAATAAGCCCCATAACAAAGATCCCTATATGACCCCCTTTGAGGAGTTTAGACTCCAAACCCTAAACCCTAAATCCTAAACCCTAAATCCTAAACCCTAAATCCTAAACCCTAAACCCTAAACCCTAAACCCTAGCCCCCTTTAAGGAGTTTAAGATTATATCCATACATCTTTAGGGAGCCGGCGCTTCACCACGCTGACCATGAACAGCTCCACAGGGCGGACGCTGCTGTCACCCTTCTTCGCCTTGCTAGGCCAGGAGGTTGAGAAAAAGGATTTAGGGTTTAGGGTTCAGAGTGTAGGGTAATGTAGACCCATGATTAATAATGGGATATGTAAGGGTTATATAGGGATGTATAGGAATAATGGAAAAGAAAATGGAAACTACTATTTAGGGTTTAGGGTTCAGAGGTAGACCCATGATTAATAAACCCCCTCCTTTTCAAGGGCCAAAAAAAATTGGATCCCTGATACAGTCCCTATTAAGGGGCGGAGGGTTATTAATCAGGGGTCTGGGTTTTATTACATGTTTAGGGCTGAGGGTTCAGGGTTTGCACCCTTGCTTGTATGGTAGGGGGGGGTGCCTTTCTGAGAGTCCTGGCGATATGGATTGTAGCACACGGGGTCTACGTCGGTGGCCCCATATGTATGGAAAATGTCATATGGTAGGGCTTTGTTTAGTTGTGGCCCGAATATAAAGAAAACTGAACTGTAGTCTCAGCTCCCAGTATCCTCCTGAATAACGCTCCGCTTTGTAACTCTTACATGTTTATGTCGCCCTTCTTGACCTTGGGGTCAACTAATGAGAAGTGGGTGGGCTGCACACCCTTACTATACGGGTGCTTCTGGAAGAGTCCGGGGAGTAAATCCCAAAATACTCACTCATGATTGTCCATGCTGTTGGCTTGTCGGCCTCATTGCCCGAGATGGCCCACGCTCTGTCCAGGGCACTCAGGGGTTACTTGCTTGTTGGTAGAGGGGAAAGAAGAGATGGAAAGAACATGGAAACTACTCAAATTGATTGGCATTACATTAGGGTAGATTCCTATTTGGATGATCTTTGGACTTAGTAAGTCTGCCTATTATCCCTGATAACCCTCAGCATGTTAGGCCAAATAACCCATTTACTAAGTACACTTACCAAGTCAAGACATCCTCCAAGTAGGTGACTCCCAGACACCTGCCTAAGGAGGACGCTTAGAAGTTGCTTCGAAGGGAACCTGAGAAGCCTTTTTTGGGTGGTTGAACCCAGTAAGGTTAAATTCTATATATAAAATACTATACCCCAAAAAGGGATGCAATCTTACTCTATAGTGGGTACCATAGTCTTCACGGAGTTCGAGAGTCTGACGTCGAAGCACATTGGCTGTCAGATGAAATTTACAGCTTCTCTATAACTGCAGCTATGGTCGTCTCCATGCATCTGAGATGTGTTTGCCATGACAAAAGAATGTTGGCATCGATGCACGTGCCACCCGGACAAATTCTGAGAATGTTTATTGTCTTTTAACATGAGGAACTGAAAAGGGCAAGTCCTGTGTCCAGTCAGGGTTAACAACGTGAAAGAGTTTTTTATCAGGCAGTCCTTTTTTCAAGATATCGTGCGCGAAAACATAGTCAACATTACGATACAATTTCAGCCTGCAAGTGAACTGCCTTCTGGCAGTTTGCCAAGAAGATACTACTCAGCTGGCTGGGTTGCTGTTAAGGAACTTAAATTAAGCTACTATATTGGGGAAACCCTATTATTTACTATATATACCCATTATGGTAACTTAATTTGAGTTCCTTAACAGCAACTCACCTGGAGGTTACTTGGAGAGTCTGTCCTATGTAGCGGTCTCCTGGGGATCTGCCCACCCCAAACCCTGAACCCTAAACCCTAAACCCCAAACCCTAAACCCTAAACCCGAACATATAGGGGCTACTATCGCGATCCATTCGTGCATTCTGTACTCCCGGCGAGCAACTTGAGGTTTCAAGGCTTTCGGCTTACGGTCTACTAGGATTTAGGTTTTAGGGTTAAGGATTTAGAGTTAAGGGTTTAGGTTTAGGGATTGGGTTAAGGGTTTAGGGCTTAGGGTTCAGGGTTAAGGGTTTAGCTTTTAGGGTTACCGTCCCCCTTACGTAGATAGAATATAGCTTTGGGTATATTATAATAGAATCCCCATATACCCCATATTCTATCCACTTAAATATGGGGGACCACAAGGGCTTAGGGTTAGGGGTTAAGGGTTTAGGGTTTAGGGAGGGTCGCCAGATTTGAAGCTCATATTAGATGCGAGATGCGTACAAGGACATTGGGAAGCTGTGAGATCTACATGACCCCATAGTCTAACCTCCTTAAATGGGGCGATATAGGGGATTCTGGGGGAGTACTATAGGGGCAATTAAGGGGGATACTAAGAGTCGAGACTATAGCTCACATGACCCGCATGGTTTTTGTTCCTGGTCTCCCCCCAGTTGGACACACAATATCTATACTCAATGATATTCCTGAACCCTATGTACTTTCACCAACACCTTTAACAAAATCCCACCTCATATACGCCTCCAGCAAGAGAAGGAATCTGATAACTTCCAACCAGAAATTTGCAATGATCTCACCATCTCCTACGAATACGATTAATAAGAGGGTTTTGGTAACCCCAGCTCTTGTAATGAGCAACTGATGAGAGTCAGGCGATATGCATAATGTCGTTACAACAGGGGTTGGGAATACCAAAGCCCTAACTGCCATTAACCAGGACGCTTCAAACCCTAAACCCTAAACCCTACCCCTATTCCCTAATCCTTTTTCGGCGGAGCTGCTTTTCATGCCACCTACCAGGTCTTAAAAGCAATACCACTTCAGCCTTGATATGGGGGTTTCCTAAAACTAGGTGTATCTTTTTGGGGGTCCCCATAAATTCACGCGGTTTGGGGTTTAGGATGTAGGGGCAAGTATGCTTGGGTTTCCCAAGAATTCTTGAGCTGTAATTTCTCACCGGCTGCCAAGTGGGAGTTTGCTGAATTACTGTTCCCAAAATGGGGGAAATTCATATAGGGCCCCTTATGATAATAGGAATTCCACTACAGGGACCGGCATTATAATGTCTAAGCCCCAGAAAAAACCGTACACCCTAAACTTCCACAAGCCCTAAACCCTAGGGAAAGGCTGCATAGGATCCTTATCGTTAGCAAACCTTGGTTCCCCACATCCCGGCCGTAGGTCATGTGGCTGAAGAGCCTTAGCTTCTTTATTTGGGAGTTTCTCGTTTTGTTGATACTAAAAACCCTGCATGACCTTACTTGGAGGGTCAGGGGACTTAGTAAGTAGGTTAATAAGGAGGATAACTAGGGTTGCTATACTAAGTCTCCCTGACCCTCCAAGTAGTATACTATAGTACCTTACTTCCCCAAAATTGAATGTACTTAGGGTCATGCAAGATTGTTTGTATCCACGGCAGGGATGCCGTTAGGGTCACAATTTTTGCAGGGGTCTGCGGTGCTGTCAGAAGCTCTTTCTGTTGACCTCTTGGGTTTTCCTACGCAAAAACCCCAGTTGCAGCTCGACACCCTGGGACTGCAAGGAGCCAAACAAACACAACTCCACATGAGTAGTGATTCTTTTGGTGGTTGAACGGAGTAAGATTATTTTCCTTATATAAGATAATATACTCCAAAAGGAGGATATAATCTTACTCTATAACGGGTACCATAGTATCCCCAAATAAAATACTACTCACATAGGCTATAGTCTAAACTGCTAGTATCCCCCTAGATAACCGATATAGTAGTCTCCTATATCATCCTCTATATAACCCCACTTAAGGAGCTTAGACTATGGCTCACATAGGCCCACTTTAGAGGGACAATAGTCTCCAAAGGGTCTCTCCGTGGGTCCCCCGTGTCATTTTGGGTGAGTGGATTTAGGTTTAGGGTTTCGGGTCTTTTACTCTTGCACCCACTCATGCTGGCATTTTGCTCTGCTTGATGAATTACACAATAAACGGCTTCCTCACTATGGCTATTGAATCGGAGTTCCTTTGCAGCAACCCAGTTTCGAGCACAATTCAGTAGCCTTGTCTGGGACACTAAAACAGACCACTAAGGATTATTGGGACCCCCAAAAGTACCGCTAATTCTGGGAAACCCCCGCATCTTCCAACCAAAGTTATACATACTTTGTTTCTCTTCCGAAGCTTTAGAGGTTTCTGCCGGTGATTCCGTGACTTGTTGTGCACGAAATGGGGACCGTTGTGGGACTGCGTCAACGTGACCCCCTCCCACAACAACAGCCCCCGCTCTAAACCCCGGTAATATTCAATCACCCTGGTATCATACCATCACATATTGGGGAATTGCTTGCATTACGGGGTTGCAAGAGTATGTTAGGGGACGTCATCGTCATCAAATCCAACCAGGCCCCCAAGCCCCAATAAACCGCTTAAAGTGCCCTGAACCCTGCCTGGACCGCCAGCAGCCCATAGGTAACAGTTTAAAAGATTCATAACATTTTTATGGGCAGTTCCCAAATTAGGGTTCCAAATTTGTATCCCTAAAAATTAGGTGCCGTAATATAATAACCTATAACCAAAAGCACCGATAATTTTGAGGGCAACCCATATCTAGCCCTAAACCCTAAAACCATAAACCCTAGACCCTGAACCCCGACAGCCCTTAACCCTAAACCTAAACCCCCAAACCTGTAACAACGCTGAGGACCAACGCCCCAGGCAGTTCCCTAAACCCTAAATAGTAGCTTCCATTTTCTTTTCCTTTATCCCCATATAACCCCAATAGAACCCCAAGACATATAACCTATTCCCTAAACCCTCAAGCCCACATAAACTTACCACGTCTTAGGGCACCCAAATTTCCTTAGATTTAACCTTTAACAATTTCAGCACCTAAATGAACCCCCCAAACCGTAAGTAATGGCAATAAACCCAAAACTCAAATCCTTAAAACCCTTATACCCTAAACCCTTAAACCCTCAACCCTTAAACCGTTCAACCCTAAACCCTTAAACACTAAACCCTTAAACACTAAACCCTAAACCCTTAAACCCTTAAACCCTTAAACCCTAAACCCTTAAACCCCTAAACCCATTCTCTGAGGACCAAAGCCCCAGGGAGTTCCGAAGCTCATCCTCGCTGGCTGCGGTGGGGATGTCGATCTTGTTCCCCAACCTCGGGCGAGGGTTTAAGGGTTTAGTTTTTTTTTTGCTTAGGGTTTAGAGTCTAGGGTCTAGGGTTTAGGGTTTAGGGTTTAGGGGTTCAGAGTTTTGGGAATTGGGTGTCAAGGGGGTTCAAGAGGTTATGTTGGGGGTTATATAGGGGTTCTATGGGGCTATATGGGGAATAGGGTTAAGGGTTTAGGAATTAAGGTTTACGGTGTAGGGATTAAGGGTTAGGGTTTGGGGAGTAGAGTTTAGGGATTAGGGTTCAGGGATGAGGGTTTAGGGTGTAGGGTTTGGGGTCGAGTGTTAGGGTGAGGATAGGGTTCAAGGTTTTGGCAGCAAAATCCCACACCCTTCCCTAATAGTGATCGCCCCAGCCCTGAGATGTCATACAATGGTACAACATTGGAATATTCAATTATTGGGTGGTGGGGGAATTAGTAAGTAGAGGGGACATAGGTTCGGGATTGAGGTTTAGAGTTTAGGGATTCAACTAAAGCTCAGGATTGAGGATTGAGGTTTAGGGCTTGTGGCTTTAGGATTTAAGGGTCAGGCAGGGTTTCGTTGGGGTTTCAAGTTGCAGGGTTAGGCATTCCAGCTGACGATCTATTATTGCCCTTTGGGTTCAACATATGAATATCCTCATTTTAGAAAGGATTGGGGGGAGAGAAGGGAGGGCAGGAGGTGGAGAGGACGGAAATTGGCGGATAGAAGGGGAGAGGGGGAGACCTACGCCAAGCCCTAAAAAGTCACGAGGTCCACGTCAGGGTCGTGCTGTCGAGATCTTTTGGGCATACAACCCAAAATTCCAAAATCCCTGGACCATGCAGCCTGAACCTGAATCCTAAGCCCCAATCCCTAAATCTAAACCCTTTCACCCTACGCCAAAATCCTGAACCCTAAACTCAAACGCCGGAGACTCTCAAAATGGGATACGCTTACGATTGCCTAGGGTCCCAATTCCTTCTTTGGAAAAAATTGAGAGCTTCGAAGGACCACCCCTCCTCCAAATGCCAACTAAATGCAACAAACCCGAAACTCAGAACCCAATCCGTAACCCTTACCAGACCCCCTAAAACATCTAAAAGTAGCACCTCCCAATACTCTCTTAGGTTCTCCAAGATAAGCAAAAGGATCTTTTTGGAAAGGCTTCATTTTTTGGATCCTTTACGGGCTAAACCTAAAACCCTAAGACCCTAAAACCCTAAACCGGGTCTGGGTTTCCTTGAGCACAAGAGAGGAGAGAGAGAAGGCCCGGGCACAACGAAAGGGACGCTGGCCAAGGCCTGTCCAGGGAACTTCGCAGTATTTCGCAGTGTTTAGGGGGTTTGGGGTTTAGGGATTTAGGAATTAGGGTTTAGGGGCTTAGGGTTTAGGAGCCCAATGTCCCTGAATCAAGGAATATACTATTTGACTATTTGGTTTAAAGTATCATGTAAGGTCCAAAAGCTTTAAGGAGGGTATGGGGGGCATGTTGCACTCTAGATTTAGCTGTAGATTTATGAGGAGTATGAAGCAATAATATGGCAAATCAAACGGTAAAGAAAATCAAGCTGAAATTGAAATCCCTTGAATTTGTAATGTAGGGAGCCAAGCGTAGGACTTTAAGATTGTTACTTTCCGTAAACAGAGAGAACTCAATATGGACTCCAAACTACTATATTATAGGGACTCCAAAAAAGTACCCCAAATTTCGGGAAACCCCATTCAAACGTTTTTGGTTTGCTGTTTTAGGCTCTGTGTCCAGTGCACGGCGCGGGCGTTTCACAACTACCCAAACCTTACATAATCCTTGGGAAGGAGTGCCTAAGGGAACATGGCCTCCTCGCTTTTACTTATTGAGATGCCCCACCCAGCAATAGTGATCGCAACGGAGAATGGTAGTTGTGCCAGGGCCGTGCATATGCTTACATGTTCATTCCTACGCCCTACACGCTAAACCCTGAAACCTATAGCGCTATTTGTATATATGCCCGGCGCCAGGACTTGCAGGGTGAGAATCCTTAGCCCAATCCCCGACTTGATTCTTAGATACTCCGCATTGCGGAAATCTCATACGAGCTCTAGATATAGGGGACTATATAGGTTTCCCATTCTAGGGCTTAAGGGGGATATTAGGATTTTAGACGAGCGCAACCCAAGTTCCAGCCCAAACCATTAAATCCAAAACCCTAAATCCAAAACCCTAACCTTTGAACCCCAAACACCCCTCTCCCTTGTCGTTTGGCGTAGGCGGACGCTGGTCGACCCAGCGAAGGAGCCGCAAGCAGGCGACTGAGCGGGCCTCCAGGCTGGCCCCCTCTCCAGGCAAACAGAAGCCGAATCAGCAAGTTGTCCGTTTATATATTATGACCAAAGCCTAGGTTGGTCCAGCACAAGTGTTTCCTGGTTTTGTCTGGCCGTCCGCCAGAAGTCTGGAGAGTCTTGGCGTGTGTTGGCTGTGAAAGCCTCTGGAAGCCCGGGCAGGTCCCTGGCAAGGGGCCGGGAAGCCTTCCAGCGAGGATGTTGCTTCTGAACCCAGATTTGGCGGACCCGGAGCGAGATAAATCCACACCCGGCCGTCTTTTTGATACGCGTTCAGCCAGATCTACGCCGGCAGGGCGCTCTTACTGCGTGAGCCAGAACGTCCCCTGACGTCAACCCTAAATTTTGCCTGGACACGCCGTAGAACTTCCTGCGGGCAGCAAGACGTGACCCAGGGCGGCATGGAACTATGCGAGGCCGAAGGGAAGGTCCCCTCAGACTAACCCTAGTTTCAGCAAAATACTCAGCCAGATCTGGTGGCAGCTCACATGACCCGGAGCAAGATGAATCTATGGAGGGGCCCTTCGGCCCAGATCGTCCCCGAGCGCAAACCCGAAAGTCTTATGGGTATGCGTTCAGCCAGATGTGCGTAGTCAGTGCGTTCTTGCTGCGTGGGCCGGAACGTCCCCTCACATCAACCCTAAATTTTGTTTGGACGCTTTCAGCGTCTAGCTGGAGCACATGGCCTCGCCACACATGTCTCCCAGACTCATGTCAAGCTTTCTACTCACTCCTTGTCCCGCCCCAAGGTGTCCTAGAATTTCTTGCGAACAGCAGGACGTGACCCAGGGCGGCCTGGAACTATGGGAGACCGAGGGGAAGGTCCCCTCACACTAACCATCACTAACCCTATATTTGTTTCAGCAAAATACTCAGCCAGATCTGGTGGCAGCCCACATGACAATCTCTGAAGGGGCCCTTCGGATCGTCCCGGGCGCAAACTTGAAAGTATTTTTGATGCGTTTCGGTATGGGTGAGTAGGCAACTTTGAAGAGCACTCAATGCCCCTGAGAATAATAAATGGGTGGTGTTGGTGGCGTGAGTGGAGCCATGGCGTGCGCATATGATTCTGTGAGTCTGGGACCAGCGAGCCCAGCTCCTTCTCTTGCCGTGCATTGATGCCGCAAGGCCATGTTTGGAAAATAGTTAAAAACCCTCAAAGCCCTGAGAGTAATAATTGGGTGGCCTTGGGTGGGTTAGTCTGGAGACTAACGCGCGCTCACAAAGCGCGCTTCCGTCTGGCACACCCTAAACCCTACGCCCCAAATCCTAATCCTTCAACCCCACGGAAGCGTCAACTCTACGCTCTCTCGAGCAGATGAAATTCTGAAGTCTGTGGCACCCATCTCATAACTACAGTTGCCATCATAAGGGCACCTAAGCGAGGATACATTAGGAGGACCCCCCACCCTGTAATAGTGGTAAAATAGGCCCTAATATAATCCTTCTTATCCCTGAAGGTCAGTAAGTATAGTCCCCCTTAAATAGATGGAATATGGCTTTGGGTATACTAGAGTAAGATCCCCATATACCCCATATTCTATCCACTTAAGGGAGACTATACACTTATAACATGTATGGACCAATAGTTAGCCCAATAAGCCCCGTAATTCACGCACTTACTAAATCCCTGTGACCCCCTGCCGCCCTAAACCCTGAAACCCTTTAAAGCCCAACAACACTAACCCAAAACCAAAAGACTCCCGAACTCAACCCTTTCACGCTCTGAAGTTCTGCGCCACTTCCCTCTCCAGCAAACTTCACAACCCAGCCCCTTATCCCAGGTCATTATTAAGGCTTGAAGCCCTTAACCCCAAACCCTGGAACCCAAACCTAAAAAAATGAAGCAAGCCCTAAACCCTAAAACCTCAAAGACTAAGGCCCCAAAAGCCCTGAATTCTACAGCCTTCAACCTATGCCACACCATCTCATGCCACTGGACTTTCGAACCCTTCTGTGGCTCTACCCAGAAAACCCAATATCTGACCCCTAATATGATTTACTGGGTTGCTGTTAGGGAACTTACTTTAAGCTACTATATTGGGGAAACCATATTATGTGCTATACATGTATATGGGTGGTTGTCAGAATTATGTTCCCTTGAATCCCTATTACAATACGGCACCTAATATTTAGGGTACCCAAAAGGGGGTCATAATTTTGACAACCACCCACACACAAGCTATGGTAACTTAATTTAAGTTCCTGAAGCCCTAACCAACCGCAGGAAGCAATGGCCCCAGAGCCACCGGCTCAGGAGCTTCATGAGCTATTGCCTAAACTCCTAGTATCCCTCTTAATAACCCCTATAATATAGGGTTTAGGGTTTATGGTTTAGGGTTTGGGGTTTAGGGTTTAGGGTTTAAGGTCTAAACTCCTAGCATCCCCCTTCATAACCCCTATAGTACTCCCCTATATACTCCCCTATATAACCCATATTTAAGGAGTTTAGACTATGGCTCACATGGGGCTTC
>CAJNIZ010002832.1:4434-24231 GCA_905231905.1 Symbiodinium pilosum | reverse complement strand
ACCTATCCTGAAAATCGAGATATTCAATGCATTCCTATTCATTTTTTACTTCGTCGAGGTCCAAGAGCCCCGATGATGCGGGAATGCATTCCTATTCTTTTTAATTGAATTCCAGGAGCCCCAATCATTCTTTTAATCTGGCGCCCTCCATTTCTTATTCTGGCGGGGGGAGGGGGGGGCCAACCCAAATTAATCAGACCCTAGGATTAGGACAGTAGTCTTACCCATTTCCATATGAGCCATAGTCTAAACTCCTTAAAGGGTGTTATATAGGGGGTTATATAGAGGAGTGTTATAGGGGTTATTAAGGGGGATACTAGGAGTTTAGACTATAGCTCATATACATCTCCAGCTTCCATTTCATTTTCATTTATCCTTCTCATATTCTCACTGGTAGGAACATGCACGAGGAGATTTAGATATCTGAGCCAATGGGGCTGTAGGTCTCACAGGCTATGAGCTGAATGAAGTTTGGCTTTTCAAGCCCTGATATGTGGGTGCATGGGCCCTTACTTGCAACAGGGACACCGGCCAGTAAGTGGCTTATACGTAGGGTTATAAGCCCAGTTACATATAGTTGCTAAGTCCAATAAATTTCCAAATAGGCCTAAACCCAAAACGAAAACCCCAAACCCCTAAGCCCTAAACCCTAAACCCTACATTGGTAGGAACCTGTACCACGGAAAGGGCTTAACCTACCGCCCTAGTCTAGGTTCCCCCTCAAGTAGGGCTATTTAGGGATATGTAGAGCTAATCCACGATCATGAAAAGGGGAACCAAGAGAAGCCCCAAACCCTAAATCCATCCTAAACCCTACACCCCTAAACCCTGAACCCGTAAATCTAAACCCCAAAGCAAGTAGTCTAGGGGATTGGGTTAGCAAGGGAATCCTATCCCCTACACTCTCAGCCCCGAATGATTTGAAATGGTATAGGGTCGAACAAAAAGCAGCACATGAAACAGGCTACATGAACTCACTGAATTTCTATGAATGTCTCTAGAAATCTTAGGTAGTACCTGAACCCTGGACGTCTTCCCTTTTTCAGGTTCTGTCCTACACATTCAGAGGGATGTCCCCAACAAAGTCGCATATCTAGGGTCCAAGTAGAGGTTTGAAGTAGTAGGGGAACTCGTGACAAAACCAGGTCACGCAGGAGCAGCTTGCCTCTTTGGGCGCCGATGGCTGCAGTAGAGTGTTTTTTTTAAGGGAGGCGGAGGGGTGTGGTTTAGGGCGGTCAGGGTACGTAGGGTGTTGGGTTCAGGGTTTAGGGTTTGAGGGTTTAGGGTTCATGGTTTTGGGTATATACCACTCAACCCTCAAGTTCTAGACCGCTAAACCCTAAGACCTACCTTTGTCACTGGGGATTCCAGGTACCTATGGCTGGATGTCGCCAACCGCCGGCCCAGCCGATGCTTTGCACTTCCGCAGGAGAGCAGACTTTTGTTCGAGGGTTCAGGGTACCCCAACCCTTAATCCCTCCCCCTAACCTTAACCCCCCCACCCCCCTAATATGAAATATTCTCCATTGTGGTATATTGCAATATATTGGGATTATCTATTATTAGGGGGTGGGGGAGTCTAATATTGGGGGAGGGGAATACACCCTAAACCATATCGTTGTATCACACCTGTACATGGACCCTTTGCGGCTCCTGGAACCAGGAAGCACTCGGTCGGCCTCGCTGATGTCGAAAGAACAAGCCCGAGAAGGGACGAGAGCCAGCGGAAAATGATCCGATTTGGGGTATAGAGTTTAGGGTTGAGTGTTTAGGGCTTAGGGATTTGGGGTATAGAGTTTGGGATTTGGGGGTTTGGGTTTGGGGGCCGCTTTCCTGCTGAAAGTTTCATAGAAGCTGGGCAAATTTGAACACCCGCGCCCGACCTCGCCCCTGGGGGTGATTCAAAAAGAAGTGTTTCTGAGCTATAGTCTGAACTCCTCAAAGGGGGGTTATATAGGGGATGATATAGGGGACTACTATAGGGGTTATTAAGGGGGATACCAGGAGTTTAGACAGTAGCTCATATGTGTATACATTGGGTACTGCCACCACCCAGTAACAGTCTATATTAGGGTTCCTAGAAAGGGCTATATATAACCCTATTATAGTTATTATCCAACTGTTACTGAGTGGGGGCAGTATCCAATGTATACATAATTGCCTTACTTTGGGGTGGTGAAATTAGTGTACAACCCTATATATAAGGGATATTTACAGGGTTGAAGGTTTTCAAAATGGGGTTTCACACAGGCATATGGAGTTTGGGAATCATGAACATCATCTCATTTTGAAGGGTTGCTGTCAAGGAACTTCAATCAACTTACCCTTTTAAGGAACCATTTTTTTGCTATATACCCTTATTATACCTGTAGTAACCCTAAAACCTAGACCCTATATACCCATATTACAGTATGGCAACTTAACCTAAGTTCCTTCACAGTATCCGTTTTTAGGCAGGGCTTAGGGATTAGGATTTGTAGCTTGACAACATGGCAAGATCTTTTTCTGAGAGGGTCCTTGGAGCTTGGTGTATATACCTAAATATGGGATTTAGGGATTTAGGCTTCAGGATTTGGTGTTTAGGGCTTAGGATTCAGAGGTTTAGGATTTCGGGCTAAGATGCAGGGAGCCCTCCCCTTCCCCCCTCCAGTTTTGGGGAATGCAAATTGTAAATTTGCGTGAAATGGGTGTTCCGTTTTCAAGGCGTCACTTATCGTGTGCTATGTAAACCCTAAACCCTAACATAAAGCAGTGGGGTCCTTTCGGTTGACCAAATCTTGCACTAATCGCGAAACGAGCATTTGATATGGCTGATGGACAGGGCATGACCCCAAGTATGCTGGAACGCCATGGTTTAGGGTTTAGGGTTTAGCGTATGGTTGCTATTGCGCTGGCATGAGTAGAATGTTAACCGCCAAGTAGAACAATATTTCCATCCCGACCCTCAAGCCCAAACACTTTTCTGGAAATTTCGCCTCTCATGCACCAGGCCCTAAAACCTAACCCTAAGTAGTATGAAGCAAACACGGTTTAGGGTTTATGGTGTTTAGGGTTTACCACAATGGGCCTTAAGGGCACCTTAATTAGTCTACTGTTAATAGGGTCCTAGTAGGGAATTTTAGGGTCTAATAGCCCATAGTGGTAGGGGCGGGAGAAGCCAGGTATGTTTGGTTGCTGTTCATCTGCGTGGTCAGCTCTATAGATGAGCTGCTTGGCTGCATCAGGACCAGAGGAACGAGGGGGCAGTGGTGCTAACCATGCAGGGTCCAGGATGGTTTAGGGTTTATGTTCCAAGTTCGAAAGGGTTGATTGGGCCCTGCAGAATTAACACCAAGGGCCTAGGTAATTGCCCAAACATTTTTTGAGTTTTCCGGGGGATGATGTTGATTGTCGTTGGCGGGTTTTCCGCACCTGGGTGGATCACCCCAAACCCCAGTCAACAGTTGGACACTTGGGCCCCCCAGCATTACATCTAAAGTCCGAAGCCCTTCTCCGAAGTTTCGACATACCGAAACGCCAGCTTCTGGAGGCAGGGACTGTCGATGGAGGAAATCCTTTACCAGCTTAAAAATGAAGATTAGAAGGACCCCCCCACCCTGTAATCGTGGTATAATAGGAATATAAGAGGACCCTAATATAATCCTTATTATCCATAATAGTCACTCCTACTGGGTGGGGGGCCTCCTAATATTAAGACTTCAAAATCCTTAGAAACACAATTATTTGGGGCCCTAGCGGGTGCAAGATGTCCTCCGTCAACGGAATGACAAGGTTGCTCCCAAGCCCTGAATGCTGAGACCCTCTAATCAGATTATCTCTAAAACCCAAACGCCCCAAATCTCCACCCTATTACCTTGACCCTAAACACCCCAAACCCCCCAAGCAAGGCTTAAACAATCCCTTAGCCCCGCCTTTGACGGTTTGGAGTGTTAATGACGTGGGGGGTGGTAGAATGTAGAGAGCTTATGGTTTTGGGTCTAGGGTTTAGGGTCTATAGGGCTTAGGGTTCGGGGTTTAGGGTTTAGGGCTTCGGGGTACCTATAGTTTTGTCCTGGATTCCTAGGGTTTGGGATAGCGTACCTGAAAAAGACTTCAAAATCATAGTCGTACCTTTCTTCATGCTCCTTATACATATATACATCCTTAACTAGACCCAGTTTCCATTTCAGGTCCCATTTTCCAACCCTAAACCCAAAACCCCAAACTTCCCATTTGATTTTCCAGTATCGGGTGTCCCAGACCCTACCTCAAACCTAAGATCCGAAAGCCTAAGCCCTAAATCCTAAACCCAGGCTAGGGACCCTAAACCAGAAAAATCCGAAACCCTATCCCATCCAATCCCTATTGTCACATAAATACTAAGTTCCCCCTATAACAGGATCCCTCAATCCTACCCTAAACTCTAAACCCAAAACCCCCCGATCTAAGGATCGAGCTTTGGGAAGGTGCTATCACCTTCCTGTACTTTCCCATCTTCGCCGCTGTGATGCAATTCAGGTCTACGGTTTATAGTCCCCGCAATTCAGGTCTACGGTTTATAGTCCCCGTTACAGTAAGTACATAGAATACGGCTTTGGGTATATTACAATAAGATCCCCATATACCCCATATTCTGTCTACTTTTAAGGAGGACTATAGGTCTAAGGGTTTAGCGTTCAGGAATTAGTGCGAAGGGCTCATGTTTTAGGGCACAGGGTTAAGGGTTTAGGGCTTCGGGTAAGGGGTTTAGGGCTTCGGGTAAAGGGTTTAGGGTCTCAACAAGAGATACTTTTGCCTTAAGGGTCACACGCTGGATGGACAACATCCTGCGTGGCCCTATGTAACAGAGTCCATGGTATTGTAGCCTAGTTCAGGTCATGCGGGACTTTGTCCATCAACGGAAGGACTCGAAGACAATGGCTTCAAGTACCAAGGGCCATTTTGGGAGTAGATATAGCTGAGACACCCATTTTTGCAGATGCAACACACAAATTCCTGCATTTTCGTCGGTTTTAGAGGAATTAGCAACTGCAGAGTTTTTTCTTTTCGATTGTTGGGGGCAATACTGACCAGGAAAGTTGGAACCCAATTGCAGCTGTATGATACCTCTCCTTATTGTTCAGTGTTTCAGGTTCAGGGGGTGGAAAAGACAATGGAGACTACTATTGCGTACTTGGGGATTGCAGAGGGGCGACTATAGGCATCCATTCCTCCATTCCATCTGAGGAATTTCCAGCTGATTAGTTCCACCATGTAGGCTTCACAGTGTTCTTAAATACTTCCTCGTCTCCGCACCTATATAATCATTAGAGGCCTTCTGTAATGATACCAGGCTGGTAACTTCCTTACCTGAAAGTTCCCTACCGAGCCTTCAACACTGTGTTTGTCTGCAGACAGGTGTGGCTGGGAAATGTAAGCGACAGATTTCTG
Organism: Symbiodinium pilosum; assembly: GCA_905231905.1. Lineage (NCBI taxonomy): Eukaryota > Dinophyceae > Suessiales > Symbiodiniaceae > Symbiodinium > Symbiodinium pilosum. The sequence continues at coordinate 18,822 of CAJNIZ010002832.1, read as the reverse complement.
ATGGCTTCGCGGGTTTCCAGACGTAGGGGTCTTCCCCAAGTGACTTGGACCCTTGCCCTCGAGCTTTAAGTCTACGAAGGCCTATATCACTGGACCTTCCTTCAAGTCTAACCCTGAGGGGTTTAGGGTTTAGCGTGTAAGAGCCACGAATACCTTGGGTTCCATGTTCTTTTCCATTACCCTCATGTTCCTTCATAACAGTCATATACCCCTGGATTTCTCATACCATGAATCGTGATATTGATTGTTTGCCAAACCCTAAACCCTATACACCCTGAGGGCAGAGCTTGGGCAAAGGAAGCTCGCCCTCGCGCACTGAGATGTCTAGGCGAACAGCATTTTAGCATGTGTGCCGGGCCTAGGATTTAGGATTCGAGGATGTGAGTTTAGGGTTACCATGCTATAGTCCCTATGTCGATCCTCCAGTGTTAGGAGAAGCCCTAAACCTTAAACCCCTACATCCTAACCCCTAAGCCCCTAATCCACAACCCCAAACCCTAAAACCCTCAACCCCTAAACCCCTAACCCCTAAACCCCTCAACCCCTAATCCTAAACCCCTAAACCCCTAAAACCCTAAACCACTAAATCCCTAAACCCCTAAATCCTCAAATTCCTCAACCCCCAAGTCCCCAAACCCTAAAACCCTAAATCTGCATGCCTAGGTGATCATCTGCTACTTTGCAGACATCGGAGCCAGGTTCTCAGGATGCCGAATAGGGTTTAGGATTGGGGTTTAGGGTTTAGGGGTTAGGACGTAGGGTTTAGGGTTTAGGACTTAGGGTTATAGGGGTTTAGGGTAGGATGCAGGGTTTAGGATTTAGGGTTGTAGGGGTTATAGGGGTTTGAGGTTTTATAAGGGTTAGGGTTTAGGATTTAGGGTTTAGGAATCAGGGTTACAGGGGTTTTGGGGGTTATAGGGGTTTTGAGGTTTAGGGTTATAAGGGTTAGGGTTTAGGATTTAGGTTTTAAGGTTTAGGGTTATAGGGGTTATAGGGGGTATAGGGGTTTTGGTTTTAGGGTTTAGGGTTCAGGGTTTCGGATTTACGGCTTAGGATTTAGGATTTTGGGTAGGTTCAGGGTTAAGGGCTGTGTTTTCTAAGGAGCCAGATCTCTGAACCTTTCCCAGGTTGATCCCCTGAGTTCATAAGCGGTACCCCAAACCCTAAACCCTGGGCCCTAAACCCCTGGACCAAAAACTCAGAACCCCTAAACCCTAAACCCCTAAACCCTACACCCCTATATCTTAAACCCCTAAACCTCAAACCTTTAGATTTAGATTCTTAGGGATGGAGAAAATCTTGCACCAACCCATATCCCGGCGGGCCTTGAGTACCTGTGGGTTGTAGGTGGGAAACGATTTCCTCAGCTTACACAGGCTCGGAGACACACATTTTTGGGATTTATGGTCTCGATCTTGCCCTGTGTCCTTTTTCTCCTTGTTCTTAGTACACAACGTGGGGCCAACAAGGAGATCCAGACTCTTACAAACATAGGCATGTCATTGTCGTCTAGGTTTGTTGTAGCGTAGAGCCCTAAAAGCCCGTAAGCTCCAAACCCTACCCAGGGTAAGGCAAAGTATTGTAGGATCTAATTTTGGTCCCTATCATGGAAAGCCCCATCTAGAGTACCGCACATGCTGTAACCCCGAGAAGTTCAAGATCAGACGTGACCTCCGGCGCATTAGCCCTAAGGTTTTCATTAGATTCCTGTCAAGAGTTCTAGTGGCTTGGAGGAGCGTGCTACGTACAATCCACTTGCGAACCCGGCCTATTTGCAAGCATGGTAAATAGATTGCAGTAAGGGAGTTTTTAATTGGCTGATAACTACAGTTCGTATGCTGGCTATATGTAGCACACCCTCCCAGCATGCCAGCTGTGACAGGGAGATGCGTGATTTCCTGCCTGTAGAGTAATCTCTCATTTTTTGGATTGCTACTTGTGTCACATAGATGCAGACCGGTTCCTTCCTTAGGACCTTACACCCTAAACCAGAAGCCCTTACGCAAAGGTCTTGACCATCGACAACATGAGGGCCAAATGCTGCCCACGGCGCGGCGGTGATGAGGAGGATTCTAAAAGTTTAAAAACCAACTGTATATAGGGTCATACCCTAAGCTTCCATGTACCCAGTAATTAGGTACTTGGGACTTGAGTAATGGTAATTATAGTACAGGTTTGGGGTAAGTATGTCATTATTGGGTACTTGGACCCTTAGGGATAATATGGTAGTATATGACAACTGATAGGTTTTACAAAGCCTAAACCCTGAACCCGGAACATGACAAAGGGATATTCAGGCTAGGAGGGACTCCTAAACCCTAAACCCTAAACCCTAAAATCTGCTGCAGGTGTAGCAGCTTATAGCTCTTGGGGTCCCTCCTCTGTTTCATATTAGGGGAGCTACGGCTCAAACTTTTAGGGTTTAGGGTTTGGGGGTTGGGGTTTAGGGGTTTAGAGTTTTAGGGTTTAGGGTTTTAGGGGTTTTTGGAGTTTAGGGTTTAGGGTTTTAAGGCTTTGGGGTTTAGGGTGTAGGGGTTTAGCGGTTAGGGTAACTACCAAGTTAGAGGCCTGGGATTTCGGACTGCGTTGCCAGTTTTGGGTTTAATGGTGTAGGGGCTGTGGGAGGTAGGGCCCACTAGATTTTTGGAACGTGCCGCATAGCCCGATTTATTGGGATATTCCCAAACTAGAGGATCCGGTTCCTTTTAGTATATGTATGCATACCTGCACATACCCCGTTAGAAAGTAGGTATAACCATAAACCTGTAGGCATTGGGGTTACAGAGGTAAGCCATAAACCCTCAACCGAGCATTGGAGGATGCCTAGGTTCCGTACCCTGTCAAGGATGTGGAAATGAACAGCACCCCACAGAATCTCATAAGGTCAAGCCCCATTCTTGTGTGTGTTTGGGTTTTAAGCTTTAGGATCCTATGGTGGTTCCTTCCAATTCATCTTCCATTCTTTCCCAAGCCCTAGGCTCCAGAATCCTAAGCCCTAAGCCCCAAAGACGAAACCTCAGAAGCCACGCCAGGACAAGGGGCCCAAGACTTGGCTGGAGAAGTTCAAGGCAAGTTTCCTAGCCTGTTGGGATTAGGTCTGGGGTTTCCGGGATACAGTTGCAGGGTTGAGGTTTCGGCTTTGGGGTATGAAACTAAGGGCAAAGGGTTCAGGATTTGGAGGTTGGGGCTGGGGTTGGGGATTTAGGTTTAAGGCGTAGGTTTTGGGGATGTATGGTTTGCAGGTTCGGCGAGTCGTGGAGTTGGGGTCATCTTTTGCAGTCGAGGGTTTGGGAACTATAGCCACGACCTCCCAGCCCTAAACCTGAAAGCACTGAACTCTACATAGGATAACCAAAGCACCATACAAGAAAAGGTCTTGTCTCCGTATTGTGGTATCTTTGCTTTTTAAAGGGCTCTAGGTGATTGTAGGAGATCATCACCCTAAACCCCGGAAACCCCAAACTAAAAATCCCTAAGTAGATATCCTAAGCACCTTTGCAAGGATCTTCTTTTTTTGGCTTGCCAGTAGAATGTCACCCTTAATAAAGGATACTCCATCAGTCATCATAATCTCACTTCCTTCTACCTGAATGAGGAAACCGTAAACCCTGAATCCCCAAAACTCCAAACACGGCCCAAGATCCTGAATGCAAAACCTTAAGCCCGGAACCGTACCTGAAAGGTGGAGAACTTTCGGGAGGAGGCACGACATTCTTCAGCAGGGTTCCGCCTTTCGCCGGGGGCGTGCGGGTGTGAGGGTGTTGGGTTTTGGTGGTTCCTGGAGATATGAGGATGGTGTAGAGATTCTGCGGGTCCCTCATAATTAAGCCTCATACTGGGGGGCTGTAGTTGTGCAAGGATGTTTTGGACATTTTATCATGTTGCCTTTTCTTCGGTAAAGCCTAATGCAGCCCTAAACCCCAGGCCAAGGGTTTACAGAATAAGCTGGGCCTTCTCCAAACAGCTCCCACATAAGCCCTAGTACAGCTGCTACTTGCGCCAAACCCCAAGGTTTAAAGTTTCATTAGGGTTTAGGGTAGGTCTACGAAGCAGACCCGAAGGGTTTAGATGCCAGCCAGGGTTCGGTCTAGGTTTCGGCGTTGAACGATTGATGTTTGAGGGTCAGAGCATAAAGCAGATGTCAAGAACTTGACTGCCAAATACCTCACCTGGACCGCTAAAGGAGGAGAAGACGGTTTTTTCAGCATGTGGTGAGGTTTCAGGTCCCATATGCCTTATGTTTGAGATTCAGGGATGGGCACGAGACCACCAGGCTTGTCAACTTAGACTCTAATCGCCTCAGACAAGCATGGCCTGTAAGCCCCCAGTATTCCCTATCTACGCTTCATGGGAAAATCCCGCAGGACCCTAAGTATAGCAGAATACCATAATTTCCAGTGGTTTTTACATATACATATAGAGAGAGATAGAGAGAGAGAGCGAGAGTCATGCAGGATTTTGTCCATCAGCAGTACCTTAAATCCTATAACAGCAAAGTTCCCATTGCATGCTCCATTTTTCTTTTCCACTTGATTTCTTTGGGGACATCCTCAGCCCGAAATCCGAACCCCTGAACCCTGTACAATCCCTAGTTTAGGGTTTTGGGGGGGGTTTAGGATTTAGGGGCACCGTATTTCTTGTTCAGAGTCTTTGCCCCTCACAGTCAAGCCCCAACAGCTGCAGGATTTAGATCCGGAGGAGAAGAGGAGGCTCGCAGGTTTAGGTTCAGTGTTCCAAGGGCTTCGGGACGCAGGATTTAGGGGCTCAGGGTTAAGGGTGTTGTGCTTGTGGGGTTGGGGGCTTTCAGGGTTTAGACACATTCCTTCGTGGATCTAGCTTCGGGTTTGGGGTTCAGAGGCTGCTTCCTATGAACTTTGGCACAACCCTAAACCCTAAACCCTGTCTGCATTGATTTCATCCAATGGGACTACCTGGCAGGGGCCTACAGCAAGGTTTGGAATGCAGCTTGCGACGCACTAAAATCTATAATCCCCCTAAACTAGATTTAATATGGGTTTTGGGTAACAAAAGAGATCCTCATACACCCCATATTCGATCTACTTAAGGGGGACTATACATCCTGAACTCCAAACCCTCAATCTTAAACGAACGTCGCAGACATTGTATGTCAGATGCAGGAGATTTATGCCAGTTAGAGTGGTGAGGGTCCCACCCCGAGAAAGCATGGAACCTTCAAAAGGGTCCTACTTGGCACAACTACCATCTTTTGGAAAGCTTACTTGCAGTGCCTTTCTCTGTGACGAGGGTAGGTTGGGGTTAAGTTCAAGATTTAGGGTTTACCTAGACCCCCAAAAGTATGTGGAATAATGGCCTTTTTGGCTATATTAATGGGTTTTGGGCTATTATTTTACCTACTTTTTGGGTTCAGGTAGGGGTCCTAAACCCTAAACCCTAAACCGTCTGGGGTTTAGGGTTTACATCAGAGTTCTACTTCGAGGCCAGGAGGCCTAAGTACGTAGGCGCATGATCCCCAATCGGTTTAGGGTTTAGGGTTTAGGGCCTAAATTCACCCGACCTGGATCCCAAAAGTAGGCGGACCCAGAGGGTCCATATATACAACTACTAGGGAATTAGGCCCCAAAATACGATACTATAGAAGGAATGTTGGATCCCAATTCCCTAATGGTTGTATATGTGGACCCTCTGGGGAACTGGTGGAACTGCTTGGCCCGGAGTGCTAAGCCGAAAACCCTAAAACCCGCTCGACCCCTTGCAGCAGAGAGCTGCATTCCCATCTTGGCCTCCTTTTATAGAGGCTCATGGGACGTAGAAGCTCTAGATAGCTTGTTTCTTACGTGTAGCCTATATAAGGGTTGGAAAGTAGGTTTAGTGATTCGGGTTTAATACACGGGCTTTATTGGGAACCCCAAACAGGGAACCCCAAGAATATAGTAGGAATAAAATCGGAATATACCTACCAGGGTCCTTGTATTCTATTATCTTCCTAGTAGGTTCTTGGGGTTCCCTGTTTGGGGTTCCCAATAAAGTCCTTTTATTTAAGGGTTTAAGGATGAAGGATTTAAGGATTACAAGCCCACTTAAATGTCAGTGCCATGAGACCGCAAGTTAGCTTCGACAAAAACCCAGCTCATTTCGTTTCACAAGTTTGCGGCTGTGCCAGATCATGGTAAACGATAGAAGTAATAAAGCCATAAGGTAGCAGCTTGTGTTATTTGATGGGAAAACCATCAGCGAAAAAGCAACGAAAGAAACAAACCAAACACCAAGGCGATAGCCCGATAGCCCTAAACCATAAACCACTGAACCCTAAACCGCTTTTAAATAGAATCGCCTTTAGGCTTTTGTTGCTGCTAATCCCCCCTGAACTTCTGAGCCCTGAAGCTCTTAACCCTAAACCTCTAAACCCTAGACCTCTAAACCCTAAACCTCTGGACAGTAAACTCCAAACCCTAAACCCCAAACCCCTAAACTCTAAACCCTAAACCCCCCCTGATAGACGGATTACAGCGCTTCAACCTGGACCCTTCGGGCCCGGGCAGTTCGCTTTGTAACATTACGTCCTAATTAATACATGCGACTGTCCATAGAAGCCTTTTTAAGGGTTTGGGGTTTAGGGATTTGGGGTTTAGGGTTCAGGGTATCTACTGTGAAGCTAGCCTTATTAAAGGACCCTTATCAGTGGACATACATACGGGTTCTCGTGTAGTTTATTATAACCCCGAATATAGAGCCTATTAAGGAACCCATGTCGTTGAATTATCCAGGGGATATTGACTGCAGGTCACATGGGCGCACTAGATCTGGAAACTCTACCACAATTCCTGGTGTTTTTTAGGGTCACACGAGAACAGTTCCAGGCGTGAAGAAGAGGAGAAAAAGCGAGAGGCTGCACGAATGGCCAAGGACGGCTTAAGGCTTGAGAACTCTTAACTCTTGACCTGGAACCCTAAACCAAGAATCCCAAAACCCGAAACTCTGAACCCTAAACTTTGACCCTTAACCCCAAGCCCTGGAACTCTAAGCCTGGAACCCTAAACCTTGAACCCTAAACCCTGAACCCTAAAACTCTCAACCCTCAACCCTAAACCTTGAACCCTAAACTCTAAACCCGTTGGGGGTTGAAGCCTGTGGGCCCATCTGAAACCTTTTCTCGGATCCTGTTTGTCCTTCCTTTTTATGGTGGTATTTGGGGATTCTATTGGGGTTTACAGGGATTTATAGGGGATACATAGGGGTTATACGGTTTTATAGGTAGTAAGTAGTAACAATGGAAAAGTAAAATGGAGGCTAAGTTTAGGCTTTGCATAACAAAGGATCACAGTCCTCAGTCTACGAAGCCCATATGAACCTTACAAACCCTAAGTCCTGAACCCCCAACCCTGAAACTACACCTCAATCCGAACGCTAAACCCTCAACCTACCGGCGTGCCCGTTCAAACCCTACATTGGGTTATTGTTGAACATGACTTTCAGCTCTCATGATACCAAAGCCGCTCAGCAGGCTACGCAGACTCATCATTCTGCATCATCGCCATAATCCTTGGCCTTGTAATCCATAAATGGAATCTTTTGGGGCCTTCAACTCTTGAAATGGTACCACTTTGGACCCCGGGTGACGCTCCCTTCAGTATAGGGTTCAGGGTTGAGGGTTGGGAGATGCACTTGCTGGTTGGTAGTAGGGAATGAAGGAGTGGATCCCGATAGTAGCCCCTATATATATATATATCTATATATGTGTGTATACTTTTATACATACATACACTCCCCAACGCAGGATTGTCTTGCTGCAGTAGTCACGCTGGAAACTTTGCCTTCTTTGGGCTACTTGCAGCCGGTGCGTCAACAGTGCGTGAGCAAACAATGGGAGTGGCTGCCCTGGAAGCATGTCCTCAGTGAAGAGCAGGTGCTCGAGGTCCGCAGACCCATAAGATGCCTCAAGCAATGGCGAGTCGCTTAACTTGTGCGCTGCGGCCGCGGACATTCAGCACGAAGAATCGGACATGGACCTTGTGCTTGTGCATTTGGTTTTTGGTCCCTTCATTCCCCCTAAACCCCAAACCCTGAAACCCTAAACCCTTACTAATAAACTTCTGAAGCCGTGTTGGAAGATGCATCAGTCCAGGGAGGCCCTATAACCTTGCATCCCAATGTGCGACGAAACGTAATTATACTTGCTCACTAATCCCCTCCCCATGATATTAAACCCGCAACCTTCCCCACCCCGCTAATATGAAATACTCCCATGATGTGGTGTATTATAATATATTGAGAGTATTCAATATAAGGGCTGGGGGTGATGGTGGGGTTTTATTTTAGGGGGAGAGGATTAGTTTCAATGGACCTGCAGGTAGGCATCAGAAGCAGGGTTACAAGCCCAATTAACTGTACTGGCACGCCAAGACTGCGTTTTCCTAAATGGATCCCCGAGAAGAGTATTCAGATGGCTTAGTAGACCTCCGTTTAAGGCTTCCTATCAAGGCATATCCGGATGTAAGGTCCGGTCCATTACTTTGAAAAAGGACACGGGTGAGCCAAACAAGGTAGAATCATGGCCCATAAACCTTGCCTTGAGGCCTTCAACATCACAGGGGCTTAGGGTTTAGGTTCAGGGTTTGCGGTTTAGGGTTGCTTAGGTGAAAGGACGGTAATGGGGACGTCCAACAGGGAACCCGAGAATAGAGTAGTAAGAAAATCGGAAAATTAGGACCCTGGTAGGTCTATTCCTAGTATATTCCTACTGTATTCCTGGGGTTCCCTGTACTGGGGTTTCCCTTAAAGTCCTCGTATTAGGGTTCTTCAGCCACAGGTGAGTGGTTCAGGACTTGGGGTGTACCGTTTATGAGTCTATGAGGTCTGACCACAAACGTCCCGAAGTCACAACCCTTCCACCCATATGAGAACTTCTCGACAAATTATTCCGACAAATTATTCACAATCGCCAGCAATGACTATGTGATTACAATCCCTTTGCAGTCACTTCATTTCTAGTTCCCGAAGCCCTCAATTATGAGAAATCTCATATGACCCCTTTGCAGTCACTGAATTTCTAGGTCCAGGTCCCTAAGCCCTCCTTTGACTTACGGGTGCTGAAGGGAGAGTGGGAGAGTGGATCCCTACAATAATCCCTATATAATCCAGACATATACCCCTACCATGATACCTGTATTCACTCACCCACTCCTCCTTAAGCGCGACTAGGTTGTGAGAAATCCCATTCCATCCAAAGGAGCGAGAGTTGGGTCATGGCAACCACGGCCACGGGCGCAAGACTTGTGGTCAGCGCGTGCGGCGCCACTCGCCCAATGCAAGGACACCTAACCCGTCGTCCATGAAACCTAAACCCTCAACCCTAAGGCCTAAACCTCCAACCCTAAACCTATAAACCCTAAACCTTCAACTCCAAACACGAACTCCGAACCCCAAAACGTAGGCTGGGTCTATGGTTGATGCTTTAGACGAGTGATGCTTTAGATGGCGTCCTCTGGGTTTTTAGGGCTCACGGCAAAGCTCATGTTGGAGATTCTGCAGTTCAAGTATTTGAATGCTACTGCATACTGAAAATCCTGCATGGCCTTGCATACTGAGCACCATAATTCCCAAGGTATGGGTAGTTGCAGGAATTTTTAGTGTCCACCACAATTTATCCCCTCTTTGAAGGGTGAGATGTTCATTTTCTAGATCCAGTACCCGGAACCTCAACCCGTTTTAGCGTACGACACGCTACTACAATTCCTAAGCTTATCGGTGTATGGAGTACATCTTGCAGGACTTGTCAAAAATTGTCAGGATTTTTAAGCTGCATCGGACCATGTCAGCGTTTTCATGTATCCAATACAACAACGGAACCTTTCGGTGGTATGCGGCGCTATGTGAAGTTTCACACGAGCTTTCAAGAACAAATCCCCAACCCTACACTTGAAGCGCTAAGCCCTCACCGCCTCAGGGTTTAGGGAAAACCCCAACCCAAAGAACAGATAGCAACTATGGCCTGGGCCCTAGAGCCCGCGCGCCCATCGCTCACGAACCCTGACCCCAGCAATCACGAGCGTATATGCGCGAACAGACCCAACACTTCCGAATGTATTGTTGATGGAGGAGATCTTGCATCACCATGAGTCCTTCAAGTTACAGGAATTACAGTAGTTTAGGGCCTCTAGGTGGTGCAAGACTTCATCCATCAACCGTATGTAGAATGACCATCATGTCGGCTCTTTTGTCAGAGCCTCGAGCCATGATTATACCCACCCTAAACCCCAAACCCTAAACCCACCCTTACCCTAAGGCTCTAAGAACTCATAATATAAGGCTTTTGGGCCCAAAGACCATAGTATACAAGGCTTTTGGGCTATTTTGAGCCTTAGGGTTAGAGTCTTGGTAGCTGCAGCTTGTATTTTCGATCCATCGACTCCTGAGTCCTCCACCTGAAGTGGTTTAGGGCGTAACGTTGCCCCAACACCCTAACGCCTACCTGGACCCCTAAAGTGTGTAGAATTATAGCCTTTTTGGCTGTTGGTAAGCGTTTAGGGCTATTATTTTGCATACTTTTGGGGTTTAGGTAAACCCTAATTTCAGGAACCCCCCCCTAGGCGTGTGTTGCTGCTGCCGCCGGCGGAAGAAAGCGGGAGATGCCCACATGGCCGAGAATGGCGAGGTGGTCGAGGCTTGAACTCTACCATTTTTCTTGGCATTTAGGTGTAGGTGAATTGTTTGGAGTTCCCCTGTATTCTTGTTACAGGGACGTAAGGTTTAACTTTTAGTAGGGCTAGCAAGTACCATGGTGTATTCCGGAGCTAAGACGTGGGGTGTCGGGTGCAGGGCTGTAGGGTCTAGCGTTTGGGATTTAGGGGTTTAGGATTGAAAGGGTTCGGGGTTAAGGGGTTGAGGGTATTGGGTGCGGAGTGCCTTTTCGAGTTGGTTACATGGACCTAAACATATGCAGAATAATGGTCTCTCTGACCCCTCTTGGGGATCTTGATCTTATTTCGGGTACTGCCCCCCCAGTAACAGTCTATATAAGGGGTCCTATTAAGGGCTGTCTATAACCATACTAGAATAAGTATTCTCCAGCTGTTACTGAGTGGGGGCAGTACCCAAATCTGATTAAAGGCTTCTTGTGCTTGTGGATCCGATTGCTGCCTCATGCGAACTTTTCAATCAGTTAGAACTGGGGTTTGGGGTATCATCTTGGCCTCGGGGTGTGTTGATGTTCATCACGTTGTTGCTCTCTTTCTCTCGTTGAATGCCATTCTCAAGGGGTTAGGGTTTAGGGCTTAGGGCTTAGGCTTGGGGCTGTTGAGGGTAAGGTTTTAAGATGTGAGGTTCAGGACACTGGAGACAGAGTTACTTGACTTCTGGGTCCATACCTCATGTATATATCGGGATGGGTAATATACTGCATTAGACTCTCAGCTTACACACGAACAAAAGTCCATTTTTGGATTTAGGGCTTAGCTGAGGTTCTAGGGATGTGGGAGTCAAAGGTTTTCTATGTTCAAAGCCCGATGCATACCCAAAACCTTCTGTAGGTTGCCCAGTACCCCATAGTCCCATAGTATTCATTACTCTAAGTTTGTGCCCCTAAACCCTAAACCCCGTAACCTTAGGTTTGGGTCCCACATGTCATAATGAAGGACGACATTTCGTGGCTTAAGGATCCAAACCCAAGGGCGCAACCCTAAGGGTACAAAGGATAGTACTTGGAGGGTCCGGGGACTTAGTAACTAGGTTAATAATGGGGACAATTGGGGTTACTATGTGGGTTATAAGGTTATTAACCTAATTACTAAGTCCCCTCACCCTCCAAGTAGGACAGCCAGCTCTAGAATTTAAGTGCTCCAGCGAGTCTGAGATCCTAGGTGCACCTTTTTTTCTTTTTTACAAAATGGGTTTTGGGGTATAGGGCCTATAGGGTTTTTGAAGGGTTTCGGGTTCAGGGTTTACAGGGTCCATGTATCTATAGTAGGGGCTCAACGGGGTTGCCATACAGGTACTTTAGTCCAAGGTATGTGTTATTCATGTGCCTGGTCCTGTGGGTTAGATCCTGAACCCCTCAGCGCTTAAACACTACGTTCAGAAAGTCCTCAACCTCTGTACCCTAAGAACTATAACTAAAGCCCGCTCAAAGCCTTGAAGTCCTCAAGCCAAATACCAAGTAAGTTAGTTGACGTCAGTCTGTACAGCACTCTAGAGTGTTTGGGTCCTTGCGACAGGAGGACTCGAAAAAAGACCTTACACATGGAGAAGCCTTGAAATTTCAACCCCAGACCGAACTTGAAAGTCAAAACCCGAAGCCCCGCAAGCCTACGCGGTTTAGGGTTTATAAGGGGTTTAAGGTTCAGGGTTTAAGGGTTAAGGGTTTAGGGTTTAGGGGCAAACTGTAACCCCAATTACCTACAGCTCAGTAGTACTTACCCTTTGATTAACAGGTAGAATTAACCCCAGACTGTAGATATTTGGGGTTACACATACACCCCAAACTCAGCAGCTGGGTAGTACACTTTGCGATTGTAACAAAACAGCACCGACTTTTCTTGGCCACCCTACACCCGAAGCCTTAAAGCCCTCAACCAAAAGCTAAACCCTAAACCCTAAAACTCTGAAGCCCAAGCTTTATTGGGTTGCTGTTGCGGACTTTGATTAAGTTACGAGAATAAGAAAACCCTATTACTTTACTATACGCCCATATTATGGTAATTTAAGTTAAGTTCCATAACAGCAACTCAGTTTAAGAAGTGTGGCAGGAGGAGAACGACCTCATGACTACCGGCGAGGTGGAAGAGGAGAACACCTACCTCTCTGACCGGAACTAAGATACAGGGTTTGGGTTAGTAGGGTTTGTCGGGTTTGTAGGGTTTAGGGCTTAGGGTTTAGGGTTTAGGGGGGTGCATGGGGATCGTTGCCTCTCAAGTAAGGGGGATAAGTAGATCTAATTGAGGCTGATTGCTACCACAATGGTGGGTCTGGTTCCTGATGTGGATCTAACAGTATGTTTCTTGAATTGAGGGTTCGGGATTTCCTGTGTGCCTAAATCCTAGCTAACCCTGTAGCTACCCTATACTCTAATGTGGGGCCTGCTCCAAACTTTAGTGTTGGGGGTCCCCCAACCCTAAACCCTAGCCTAAACCTTAAACCCTACCCTCTTCCCCTCGCAAAGAATAGGGCCCTCAGAAAAATGGAAATTACGCTCCCTCAATAAGGGTCCTCAGCCTCAGACGGCCCTTAGGTCTTTTTGAATAGATTTAAAAGGGAGAGTTGTGAATCTCTCAGATTATACTTAGGTATCTAGGGTTAAGGGTTAAGGGTTTAGGGCACCCAAATCAAACACATTAAAGCAGACCTCACATCATTCCCTCTCAACCTGAATAAGCCGGTCCCAATTATAGCGGACCTCAAGGCAAAGCGGGTCCAACATTAAACCCAAGTGCTTGTGGGGCCTGTGAAGAGTTCTGCTGCAGTTTTCCATTAATAAGTCGCAGATTCTCGCAAGATTTTTGTGGCTCTAGTTTCGTCCTCTTAGAAGGGTGCAAGAACTTTGTGGTTCTAGTTCCGTCCTTCTCCTTGGATCTCCGTATGTTTCAGGTTTATTCTGGCACAACTCTTGCACCACTTAGGATCACCAATTCATTGTAACTCCTAGGTGTTATACACCCGGGGTAGTGCCGCACTCTCTCCATCAACAGTGTACCTGCTGTCATAGGGAACCGAAGTAGGAGCCCTGAATTAGGGAAGCGAGTTGAGGGTGTTAGGGTTTGGGGGTTTAGGGGCTAAGGGTTTAGGACCCCTGAGCCTTCTAAGGATCCATCCATACCGCTGTTGGATGACGATGGAAATCCGCTTGAGAATGAGCTGCCTGGCGCAATCAGCAGGAGATCTTCCAGTTGAGGTTTAGGGTTTAGGGTTATAGTCACCCTTAAGTAGTTAGAATCCCATTTACCCCATATTCTATCTACTTAAGGGGGACCCTAAATCCTAAATCCTATGTTCTATCTACCTAAGGGGGACNNGGGGGACTATAGGGTTTAGGGTCTCACGGTTCGGTTACATTGGCCTCTGTAGCGGAGGATGCAAGCCAGCCTCTTTCTTAAACGTAGTTCTTGTTTTGGGTGGGGGACCTAGTTCTGCAATGTGCTTCAGAATTTCATAGCTATCCGCAAAGGACCTGCGGACCGTTAGCACAGGGCGGAACGACACCTACTATTTCCTGTAGGGGGTGGTAGACTAGAGGGGTTGGCAAGAGAACCCTCAGCCCTGAACCCCACACCGCGTTCGCAGCTTCCCGGCATAACAAGGTGTGAACTCGAGGTACTGTTGATTTACAGGACTCTGCAGCCCTTGCATACCCAAACCCGAAAGTCTGGTGCTCCCGTATCTTTGCCTTGACCCTCAAAGTAACCCTAAGGGTCCAAG
>CAJNIZ010002831.1:0-25102 GCA_905231905.1 Symbiodinium pilosum | reverse complement strand
GTTTAGAACATCATCCGAGAGTCGAAAAGCGTGGACAGTTACGAGGATGGCGACCGTGACCCCCGCGATCCCTGTGACTGTTGACACTTTTCGTATCTAAGAGCCCAAAAATGATGACAGTTACAAGGAACCGGGGGGTCGAGCCAAACCTTGGAAAAAAAGGCGGAGCCAAACCTTGGAAAAAAAAACCCTCCACCGATTGGGGATTAGGGTCTAGAGGGTTACATACGGGAGTATCATAGGGCTTGCTAAGAGGTAGGTTAGGAGTTTAGACTATTGCTCATACATGGCCACCAAGAAAGCGATCCACAGCTATGACCCTCAAAAATACACAAGCTGTTACAATCAATATAGAGTTCACTATTTGCGCTGATTCGTTTATAGCCACCGGCCGGCCTAAGCGGAACTCACCATTCCACAAAGCTTCAACCTTTCCTCAAAGTGAACTGGAATTCAAAGACAGGATGACGCCTAATTACCCTGCTTTGCAAGGGGCCTGTGTAACGCGGTGGTTATATAGAGGTGATATAGAGATTATATAGGGATCATATAGGGATTATATGGGGATTATAATAGGGATAATGGAAAAGAAAATGGAAATTACTATAACGGGGTTTAGGGTGCAGGGTTTACGATTTAGGGTCCCGTGTTTGTTTCAGAGGTAGCTGCGCTCTCCTTTCTTCTTGAGTGGGGCATTCGATCAGGACACCTGCCTGGATCTGTTGGGCGTGCTTCCACAGGTGGGGCTGCGCAGTCAGTTCCGTGCGGTTTATGGTTTGGGCTTGCCTGTAGCTTAATTTGTTTGCGTTGGCTTTAGCGAATGCATGTGCTCAAGCAGCATGGATTCAAGCGAATGTCATGCTACTTTCGTCTGTGATTCTTCCTACCTTTGGAATGACTCAACTTGCCATGTGTATTGATGTACGCCCTGGATCTTATCCCCATGTTGCTGAGGCAGCAATTGGCCGCACTTGTTTCTAGTAAGCGATTAAGCACGTCCAGCTGGTCTTTTCACAACAACTTATCGGACTCACAGAGGCTGGGGAGTTGTCAGATACCTCGTTGACTTTGCTAAGTTGTTGGGAATTTAATCAAGCATCTGATTAATCGCTCTGAAGAATATGTATGCTGAATATACAGCTTACTAGGAACCATTGGGGTTCTTTAGCTTACGGAACCTGCCAGGCATTCTTCGTTTGAAGCTATCAGGCCCTACAGCGGTGACGATTTTTGTTACAATCTCTTGGGTCCCTATTACAAGTATTTCTTGCTGTGAGCCACACTCGCTGATTCTTCTGAATTCTTAAAATCGTCAGCTTCTTTTAGGCAAATGTTGTGCAAGGGAATGGATTTAAAGCTAGGGCGTTGATTAGGCCGTGAGTAGAGATTGGTGGAAAGTTGAGAGGAAGATGTCAGTATACTTAGCATGCAGTGCTTTTCAGCAAATGCGAACTCGTTTAACAAAACCTGAAGTACAGGCTACCAGGGCCTCGAACTCCTCTCTACGCCCCCATCGCAGTTGACCGGAGCACAGAGTTTTAAAGGTTACCTTTTTGATCGACTATACCCTAAACCCTAAACCCTAGACTTATGACTACGGCTCCTATTACGGAGATGTGAGGTCCCAACATTATTTAGTAGGGAATCTGTAGATAAAACCCTAGACCCACTTCAGAAAGCCCTAAGCACCCCAGCCCCCTGTGGATCGAGAATTGGTGTCTAGTACGCGCACTCTGACGGGACTGAGCGAATGGAAAACGGGGAGTTTCCCAGAATAGGGGGGACCCCAACATAGACCCCAACATAGTATATTCCTCATTATAGGTCCCCCTAACGGGTACCCCTAAGGTTTTGAAAACCTAAACCCTAATCCCAAACCTTTAATCCCTAAACCCTATATACTCCTATATAACCCCTAAGTAACCTTGCAAATGGTATCCCTCAGTTTGCGAAACCCCCATACGGGGACTTCATAGGGATCCCTTTCGCTCACTCCTACGTCACCCCCGAGCTCTAAGGCCCCCAAATCCTCCCGAAAGACCCCCAAACCCTAAACCCTAAAACCTGAGCTCTAAACCCTAAACCCAGACCCTAAATCCTAAACCCTAGACCTTAAATGTGAAACCTAAACCCAAAGACCCAACAAAAAATCCTAAACCCCTAACCTCCATACCAGGCTGCCGAGTTGAAAGCCAGCGCTTCCAGCAATTCGCTTGGAGCCCTCAAGCAGCTTGCTTTAAAAGGATGTAGGGGTTACCTGTAACCCCAATTACCTACAGTTTAACAGTAATTACCCCTTAATTAGTAAGTATAACCCATAAAACTGTAGGTAATTGGGGTCACAGGTAGGACTTGGAATTTAGTTTGTAGGATTATCGGATACGGGTTTTGGGGCGTAGGGCTTAGAGCGTATGATGTATGGTTTAGGATGTAAAGCTTGGGGGGGTTAGGGTCTAGCAAAGGTTGACACGCTGGAACGGGGTTCATACTTTGTACTCATGTCGGCATTTGTTCGTCCGTGTTTCCTTCAAACCTAAACCCTAATCCCTAAACCCTAAATCGCGGGAAAAGGCATTAAAAACAAAAACTAAATCGCATGGGCTTGGTTTCGGCTCGTGGCATGGGAAGTCCTCAAACTCTTGAGGTCCAACACAGTAATCACACCCTTCGCCCGAGAGCCTTCAATCTTTCCGATTCACCCCGAAGCCATCCTTCGCATGACAGGTAATCACACCCCCCCAACAGTATTGAATATTCCCATTGTGGTACGGTATATTGAAATATATGGGAGATATCTAATATTAGGGAGTTGGGGGTTTTAACGTCAAGGGGATGAGAAGTATTTTTTGAATCCTCTAAGGGTCTGTCATCTTGAAAATTCCTGTGAAGCTCAATCGGTAGTCGTTCCCAATCATTACTCCCTTAAGTCTCGTATCCCCCCACATGAAGAATTACCATTATGAAGTTTCTTTCGTCTCATTTCAGCTTCTACCCCAGCCTAAACCCACACTTAAGGGTTTAGGGTTTACGGGTCTCCAGGGTGCCGAGCACTGCCGCGCCGCGCCTCCGGGCTGAAAGCTCTCCTGTTCCTGGCCAGTCTGACGTCAGTGGTCCTATTGCGCGAGTTCAGGATTGGATTTCGGGGAAAGAATTAGTGGGGGGCTTTGCTCACATCACTGCACAAAGAGCCGATCACAGTACAAAGCGGCCACAGTACACCTGCAAGCACTATCACTAGAGTACAAGCCCTACTTCCTTGCCTCGGGTGCGTAGTATGAGACTTGTGCTGCATACGGCTTAGGGTTGGGTAAGGTAGGGTGGGATTTGGTAGGGTCGGCAGGGGTCAGTCGGGTGGCTAGGACAGGGTAGGGTATGTACCGCTTCCATGGTAATTAGGGATGGGTGGGGGCATCCTACTGCCCACCATGGGGTAGGCATGTGCTGGTGGCCGATGTAAGCTAGGGTGCGTTCAGTCATTGGTTGAAGCGCAGGGCAAGTGGGTCTCTAGGGTGGGGTCAGCCTGTGTGGGGAGGGCAGAAGGCGTTCAGGTTGGCAGGTGTACTGTAGGGAGGTTAAAGGCGAGAGTTGGGGCCCCTAAAGCCCCTACACTCCAACCCTAGCTCCTGATGAAAGATGGGCTACACTGAAGCCTAAAGCCTTCGACTGACTGGCAAAGCTTGCCTGCTAGTGCTAGATCGTGCAGCATACTATACCCCGCTAGAGCTAGAGCTACACATGTAATCCCAAGTGCAGCCCACCTTCGAGAAGCTCCTTTCAAGGCGGGGCCGGGCTGCCCCACTGAGGCAGCATTGATCCCGATTGCGTTGGTGTATAGCGGTCCGAGCCGTATGGGCAGAGACAGCACTGGCAGCGAAAGACCAACAACAGATGAAGAGAATGAGGCAATGCAGCAGCACTTTGACCCGAAGATCTCCATACTGACCGCGCAGCATGTTCTCGGCATAGCGTGGCGAGCTAGTCACGGACTATGTCCCAGATTCTCCCGGCTACACAGAGCAGGTGTTTAAGGTGCAGCGTTGGGGTTTTTGAGGTGTAGAGTGCGGGGATGAGGGTTTAGGCTTCGCTGTTTGAGTTGAGAGTTTGGGATTTAGGCCTCAGGGTCTTGACAAGTGCGTCTCAGCCTCGCGACCGAGTGCGCGCTCGAGACCCTAAGCTTGCTGAATATAGGGGGACCCTAAACCCTAAACCCCAAAACCCTATGAGTAGGCGGGGTGCAGGCTCGGTAGTGGGTAGGAGCAGGGCAGGTCAGAGTACGGATTCTTGGAGTGGCTTGGTAGGGGCAAGTTTGGTGTGCGTTGGGTAGAGTGGGGTAGGGAGGAGTAGGGGTAGGGTAGGAGGGTAAGGGCATAGGCGGGTATGCTGATCTTTTTTGCGCTGTGATCGGTCTTGTTTTGTACTGCGATCTTTGTACCGTGAACAGTCCAGCGAATTCGGGGTGTAGGTTTCAGTGGTGTGCGATTAAGGCGTGTTGGTTTTAGGGTTTTGGATTTGGGAACTAGTTGACTAGTTGTGTAGAGACTGGATTTCGGGGTAAATTCAGGGCGTATGTCTAGGGGCTTGGGCTTAAGGTTTGAGAATTCACGGTGGATTTATACAGGGCATAGGCTTAAAGGTGTAAGATTTGAGGACTGAAGGGTTGACGAACGTTTTGGAGATGGCCATACTCATAGCCCTCACTGAACCTGATAACATGGAGCTCCTCAGTGCTTGCAATTGAAATGCTAGGATTCAGGACTTTTGAGGTCCAGACACCTTTTCTGTTGCCGCGCCACATTAGCATGTTTCCGAATATGTTGGTATGGAACGAGGTTCTCGGACATCCGGTAACCGCTATATATACATATATATATGCACCCTAGAATAGTGTTTTCCATCTTATTTTCCACTATCCCAATACAACCTCAAATATAACCCTAATAGTGCCCCAATGGGTACTTGCATACCCCGATTCATACCTCAAACCCTAAACCGAAATTGCAGCTTCCATAACCCTAAACAGTAGTTTCTATTTTCTTTACCACTATCCCAATACAACCCCAACATAACCCATCTCTACTTAAGGGGGACTATCCATAGGCAACTATAGCAGTTTCCAGTTTTTTTTTCATTATCCCCATATACTCCCAATATATACCCCATAATTCTAATATATCCCAGATCCAGAGGGTTCGGGTCTGCGGGCCTTTTTTTTGCCTCCTTCCATACCTTCATAAACTTGAAGCTTGTCACGACATGCGGCATTCCATTGGGTATGGATGAACCCCTGCGTTTCATATGTATAAATCACAAAGGATATGCAAACTGTGGGGTGTTGGGAAGCTTACATCCCAAGTGCGCAGGAAAAGCTGGACAAGCTCTCTGATCAACTGGACTTATGTCTCCCGGGGATCCTGTCCTGGAAGTCCCAACCACAGGCGGCACGGACTTCCTCTCCCAGCAACCTGAGTTGCTGTTAAGGAACTTACATGTAATGTATCATAGTGGGTAAATATGGTCATTTTTAGGGTTTCCCCAAATAAAGTAACTTAAACAAAGTTCCTTAACAGCAATCCAGCAAACTTTCGTGGAACCCTGTATAGCTGTCTCTTTGCAACGGGCAGCAGTCTATGTGGGGGCTCCTTTTCAGGTTCCATGCTAGCTTTGGAAGAGGCAGGAGTTTAAGGAATGGATCCTCATAGTAGTCCCTATGTAACCCATTGTAGTAGTTTCCATTTTCTTTTCCATTCCTTCATTCCCACCCTAGACCCTAAACCCTTTAAAAAAAAAACACAAAACCACTAAAACCCTAAACCCTAAGGGTGGAGGTTTGGATCTGAAATTCACGCTTCCGGTTGTGGGAACAGGAGTCGCGACTTCCAAGTTCTATGCGCGGTACAGCGGTGTTTATAAATTAGACAGTGTCTGGTTTAATTGTTGGCTTTTTCAGAGTGTCCCTAGGCCCTAAACCCTAAACCCTGAACGAGGTGTTGGGGATGAGGGTTCACAGGAGACGGCTACAAAGCAAACCTAAGCACAGTGCTCCAAGCCCCAACTTCAAGCTGAGAATGCCAAACCTCTCGAATTCCTTGGAAGCTATATGTCTCCGGTATTTTTTGTTTTCCTGCCTTGCGTTTCTTGGATTTCGGCCGAGCCCTAAACACTATCAACTTTTTCCAAACATGCAGTGGTACCACGTTAGGTATAACCAAGATTGTAGAGTAATAATAACCCTACATTCCCGAAATCTCCGGCCTTCCTAAAACCTGAACTGCCCCCGCAAAGGCGGAGGGTGGCCGCTACTCCATTCTGCCTTCCCGGCCTGCGATGAAGCAGCCATCCATGCCATCTGCAAAGATGCCAGCCACGAAGGAGGCACAAACCTGCAAGACACGGTAGAAGGGTTTGCTGCCTATATGAGCCATCGTCTAAGCTCCTTAGAAGGGGATTATATACGGGATTGTATAGGGGATTATATAGGGGCCTACTATAGGCGTTATTAAGGGGGAAACTAGGAGTCTAGACAGTGGGTCATATGTTCTTAGGGCTAAGGGGATACTGGTTTGGAATTCGGGTTTCCAGGTTTACGGTCCCCATCGTTGTCCATGGGGTGATTTTCCCATGAGGCTCGCATTATGTGTCGTGTCTTCATCAACAAATGAATGAGATTAGCTCTAAACCCTAAACCCTTGAATCCCTAAACCCCTTAAACCCCAGAACAGTTCCAAGCATGCAGCCCGGAAGCTTCGATCACCACCCTTCATTGTGAGAGCCAAGATCTTGGAACAGGATTTCGGGATGCCGTGACCGGATTTTGGCATGTTCCAAGTTTCAAGTTTTGTGTCATCTGCTTCAATAACGATGTGGGCTACAGGGAAATGTTTTCGTAGATTGTGTTCCAAGATTATTCTCCCCCTTATGAATGATTCTGTGTTTGCTTGACCCGCGCAGTGTGCCAGCATGTCCGGACAGGGCTCGCAGGCCCTCAGCGCTTTCAGGGTTTGAATTGCCCTGCCTTTGCTCTCAAAGTTCATGCAGAAAGCTTGGATTTCGGAAGCACTTCGCAGCACAATTTTTGCATGTCCCAAGCTACGTGGCACCGCCACATCGTCCCGTGTTAGGGAGGGTAATCTTCATGGCGCCGCTTTTGACCTAGCGCCCTACGGCGCGCCCTAACCCCAGAAAGCCTACCCCCAAACCGTAAACCCTAAGCCCAAGTTCGCCAATTTACTGGGGGTTGGTAGGGAATGAGGGAATACAGTACATATAGGGATTAACTATAAGGATTCTATGAATTATATACCCTTATTGCCGAGTAACCCCGCGTAAGCCATTTCTGTTTTAGGAGTCCTAAACTCTAAGAAACCCTAAGCCCCAAACCCTATACAATCCCAATATAATCCCTATATGGTAGTTTCCCAAAATAGGGGGACCCCAATATAGACCCGAATATACCATGATCCTTATTATGGGGACCCCAAAAAAGGTACCCCTAATTTTGGTAAACCCCCATATAATCCCCTTACAAGGAGTCTGAAGCTCAGCCAAAGCTGCCGCGTCAGTCGCGGGCGACCTTGCGCCGGGGAGCCTCTAAGTTGCTGGACTCCCTTTTTAAAGGGTTTAGGGTTTAGGGTTTAGGGTTCAGGGTTTAGGGTTGTTATATTGGGATCATATTGGGATCATCTTGGGATCATATTGGGATCACTTTGGGATTATATTGGGGTTATATTCGGATTATATTGGGATCACTTTGGGATTATATTGGGGTTATATTGGGATTATATTGGGATCATCTTGGGATCATCTTGGGATCATATTAGGTTCGGGGTTTGGGGTTTGAGGTTTAGGGTTTAGTGTTGAGGGTTTAGTTTTTTTGGTACAAGGGATATACATAGGGACGGTATATAGGGTTATATAGGAGCTATGCATGGATGATTTAGGAGTTGTAGAGGGGTCATATAGGTCATATGGAGGGTCTATATAGGGTTTATACAGGGGTTTTAGTTATCGGGTTCGCAGCTGCACATAGGGATAATGGAAAAGAAAGTTGAAAGTACTATTTAGGGTACAGAGCTTTGGGATATTACACCGAATAGGATAATCATGGAGAATCAAATACACAAGAAGATGGAAGATGACGTAGAAATTACTAATTGGGGTATAGTTTTACCCTAAACCCTAACCCTAAACCCTAAACCCTAACCCTAAACCCTAAACCCTAGGGTTTCTCAAAAAGAAGGCCTACAGGGACCCAAGGAAGCTGCAGGGACTGCAAACTGATCATGGGGGTCCTTCGGGATTCTATAGGGGTTGAGGGGTTTGGGTTTGGGGTTTAGGGTTTGGGTATATTAGGGGCTATATTAGGAGTTATATTAGCGGTTATACTTACAGGGATCATTTTGAGAAGCTCCCTTGTGACCATGGCACGTAGTGCTTTGGCTTAGGCTTAGGACTAAGGGGGTTCAAGGTTTCTGTGAAATGTTCAGCTTGGGATTGGTAGGCGTTTGCATCTGAGGCTTTAATATATGGGTCCAGTGCTTTACGGTGTTCAGTGCTTATACTGTAGAGTTTAGGGCCTAGCCCTAAACCCTAAACCCTAAACCCTAAACCCAAAGCTTAGGGCAAGGGGCTTCAGGCTCATCGTTTTCAGGTTCAAGGCTCACCCCAAGGATCCAAGTATATGAGTAATATCTACGTTGGGCCCTAGGGCTTGTAAACATTACCTACATTCGGCTATTGGGATAACATAACCCCTAAACCTTAAACCCCAAACCCGAAACCCCAAGCCTTAAACCCTAAGCCCTAAACCCTAAGCCCTAAGCGCTAAACCCTACACCCCAATGAACCGTGTGCTTGAGCCGTAGTCCTGCTCCCGATGATTACCCCAAATCCTAAGCCTAGGGATCCAGATCGCCCAATGTAGGGCGCGAGGTTCAGGGTTTAGGGTTTAGGGATGAGGGATTAGGGCTTAGGGTTTAAGGTTTAGGGATGAGGGTTTAGGGATTAGGGTTCAGGGTTTAGGGCGTAGGGCTTAGGGTTTAGGGCTTAGGGGCTTGTGCCCTTTTTCTAACGTGAGGTCTGAACCGCTTAACAGGTCTGGAAACAACGAACCCTACTGGATACTTGTGGTGCACCCTCTGGATGGTCATAGGAAGGGGTTTAGGGTTTAGGGTTTAGGGTGTTCAGTCTTGAAGCACAGTTTTAGGATCTCGGCTTAGTGGAGACCATGACGTGAATTCAGCCTGCCCAGTAAGGATTCAGGTCCCTGGATAGAAGCAGACGAGCCTTCGAACAAGATGAGGGTTTCCTTTTAGGGGGTCCTATGGAATTTTGGCAACCAAGTATGCAGGTACCTGGAAGTAGGAAGCATTTGGCACTTGAAGTCTCCAAACTTGGCACGCAGACCGCTAAAAGCCCTACACACGCCATACACCTTCAACCTGGAACCCCAAGACTTTCTCCCTGAAACCTACAGCGTCAATCCTAAACCCTAAACCTTAAACCCTAAACCCTAAATGCTAAACCCTAAACGCCTAAATCTTACTCCTTCAAGGCTCTCCGTCGCCACGGCACTGAGCACTCGCTCGCTGCGGGAAAGCATGGTGGCTTTCAATGAGTATGGAAAGCCCGAGGCATGCGGTTTTAGGGCTGAAGGTTTAGGATTCGGCTAATTTTCAGATTTAGGAGGGTATCTTAAGCCTTATGATTTAGGATAGGTCTTAGAGTGTGCGGGGTTGTGTTTACATGGGAGCTTCCAGGGAATTATTTGCGCACATATAATATAGAGCAATCCAGGTGTTAGAGCGATGTGAGCTTGTAAGGGCTTGAGAATTCTCATGAGTTCCGGGTGTCTTGCTGGACGCCTTCGACAGGGAGTATGTGCTTTTGCAGTAATGGAATCGTCTCACATACACCAAGAGATGAGGGAGGGGTCTGGGTAAAGAGGGATCATGTAGGGGTTTACATGGGTAGTATATGGATTTGTAGCGAAGGGAGTGTAGAAAGTTGTGGACTCAGGGTCTTCGGGCGTGTGGTAAGTGTTGTGCTTCGTCTGCTCGCGTGCAGGAATTCTCAGGAAGCTTGTCAAGTCCTCAGTCTGGGTACGTAAGGATACTTTGGGGCTTCGATAGGGCTTCAGGATCATATAAGGATTGCACATGGAGATTACAGGGAATGGTGCAGGGAGTAGATTAGATCGGTTCTTGGCGTATTACGGGCCGACATAAGTAGAATACTCGAGAAGCAACCGCAACGGAACATGGAAGGGAAATGGACGCTGGGGTTATGGTATCAGCTATATAGTGGCTGGATGCAGGAGCCTAAACTGCATAGGACAAGACACTTATAGTACAAACCAGATATTCCTCTCGACAGTATCAGGATCCGATCCCGTTTCTGCTTGCAATCGAAGCCCTGAACAGGCAGTCTCGAGACACCAGCTGTCACAGAGACTGCGCCGACACCGGCAGAGACAGGGGCAGCTGGGCATGTTTGCTGCTGAATGTATGGGTCCGCATTTCTAGGGCCATGAGTAGGTTATGTGCACCTGATTAATTCCGAAAATGAGGGGACCACAATAGACCCCATAATACCATCATCCTTATTATAGGGACCCCCAAAAGGGTACCCCTGCTTTTTGGAAACTCCCAGGTATAGCTCTTTGTGTTAGATTTGTGCCAGAAAATGTTTTGTCATTGGAAGTGCCTCTATCTTTCTACTTACCTTTGCTTGGCTAAGAATGAAGGAATGGATCCTGATAGTAGTCCCTAAATAGCTCATTGTAGTAGTTTCCATGTTCTTTTCGATTCCTTCATTCCCACCCTAAACTCCAAACCTATCGTGGTTTCCATTGTCTTTTCCCTTCCTTCATTCCCAGCTAACCAAAGACCAGTCTATCATGTCATTAAGGCAGGTGGCTCTGAAATCTGCCAGATCTAGCGCAATGTACGAATTACCCACATATGCTATAGTCTAAACTCCTTAGAGGGGGGTTGTATAGGGGATTATACAGGGGACTAAGGGGGATACTAGGAGTTTAGGTTATTGCTCTTATTCTGGGTCCCAGATTCCTTGTATAAGTGCTAAGTACAGTATGGGGTACCTCAAACAGACCTGAAAATGTGATGGTTAACTATTCTAAAGTATGAGCCCTTGAGTCAAAGACCAAGTGACCTGACACTTTCCTGAAAACTCCCAACCTCATTCTCTTAACCCTAGCCCTTAATTAAGCTTCTTTAGGAGCATGCGAAGTGAAGCTACCCTGAAGGACAGAGGCTTCAAGAGAAGCGCCTCAACCCAAAACCATCAAGAGTGTGGGGGGTCATGGAATCTCAGAGAACCAGCCTACTTAGACGCCAAACCTAAACACTAAACCATTCCATTTCGATTTTCTGGAGCGTCAGCTATAGACCCTGTTATCATGTGCCAGGCACAGAGGTTCCGTGGATCTCTAAACCCCACTTTTGATGGTTGTGAAAAAGGGAATGAAGAATTGAAAAAGAACATGAACATTACCATATCACAAGGGGCATATGTAGGGGCTGCTAGAGGGATCCTAAACCCTAAACCCTAAATCCTAAACCCTAAACCCTAAATCCTAAACCCTAAACCCTAAACCGCATTCATACATTCCCTACTAACCACCAGGAAGCAAAGTCTGCAGGTCCTTCTGAGCCGGGGGATCTTGGGAGACCTCCCAAAAGCATACCCAGATGGAAGCCACGTCGTAGTAGAGACTAAGGTTTAAGGTTTAGGGTTTAAAGGTTTAGGGTGTAAGGATTTAGGGTTTAGGGTTAGGGACTGTGGAGCAGTTAGCAAATAGTCGTAGTCATCGTAGTCTCTTCGACTTTCCGGGAATCCACGACATGTTTTTGTCATTGGGTGTGATGCGGAACCCGAAAACCCTGGACTTAAAACAGCAAAGTCCCGAAGCCCTAGCAAGCGAGGAGAGCGAGCGGCGTTGCCAAAGACAGCGACATCAAGCTAGCGTCCACAAGCTGCATTCAGTTGGGGTCTAGTGATGAGGTTCTAGCGCTCAACTACCAGGATTCTTAAGAAAATGATGTAAAGTAACAAGACGATTTTGGCAGCCCCGACCCCTGAAATTAGCATCTGCGTAAGTATCATCTTGCAATTACAGGGTCCCTCTGGTATAGGGCTACCCTAGGCCCGAAACCCTTATCAAAAAGGAGCTGCCTTGCCTGGATATTGAGGGAAACCTCTAGGCCTCCAGGGGGAGGCTGCTTGCCATGTTCTGCCACTAGGTTGCTGTTAAGAAACTGTTTTTCGAGGTGCCCCAGTAGTACCCTTCAGAGCCGGTATACTTCCTCCGCATCTTGTATATTTGCGAACCTACCCTGAGCCCTAAGCTTCTAAGTTCCCTGCGCTGCACAGTGGCAAGAACCAAGGTGGATGTGCACTCACGCCCAAGAGCTCGAGCACGAGACAGACATCACAAACCCCATGCTGCTTTGCGGAGGAACCACCATGTAGGGGTTTAGGGTAGGATTTAGGATTTGGGGCTCCTCAAGCCTTAAGCCCGAATGCTTTGGTCCTCAGCGTCGGGGTATGGAGCAAAGCGCGGACCTTGATTTCCATAAGGCATTCTGTGGCTGTCAGAACCACAAACCTTTTCGGTCATGCCAAGACTTGCGTGCTTGTTTTCTTTTATGCCAGTATTGCCAATTTTGCTATTGCTGGGTTGCTATAAAGGAACGTAAATCAAACAACATATACCCGGGTTGTTGTGGCAGCTTAATTTACATTCTTCAACCACCACCCAGATTACGGCTACGACAACTGGCCGTGCAATTCCACCCGAGGCTACGCCTCATTAATCGGAAGTGGCGCGACATCGTGTGGGAGGCAGCCTTCCCTTGCTATAAGCTACGGTTTAGGGTTTAGGGCTATGGGTTTAGGGTTTGGGGTTTAAAGTTAGAGTGAGGGATGCTTCAGGGAAATTGGGGGAGTGGATCCGTATAATAATCCCCTTGTAATCCCGTACATACCCTTATAATGTATTTATAATCACTCCACCACTCCTCCTAAGCTAGGTTGGGGGGGGACCTTAAGGGGATGTATACTAGGGGGTATAGGGGGACCTATCAAGGAATGTGCCAGTTTAGTACAGGTGTCATATTATTCGAGCTTGAATTCATTTTCGAACATCTTCAGCATGACGATGCAGGGTTGAAGGCCAAAACGTTTGTTCCAAATCGTGGTCGCACTTGGAGTTGCAGAGTCATTCCGTTTCCACGGCTGTCCAAAATTTAGGGGTACCATTTGTAGGGTTCCAATACTACAGATTTTAGTATACTGGGGTCTAATATTTTATGACAGCCTCCACCTTGGCACTTCCAATCCTAAC
This sequence comes from Symbiodinium pilosum, assembly GCA_905231905.1. Classification (NCBI taxonomy): domain Eukaryota; class Dinophyceae; order Suessiales; family Symbiodiniaceae; genus Symbiodinium; species Symbiodinium pilosum. The sequence goes on along the minus strand of CAJNIZ010002831.1, from coordinate 11,739 downwards.
GGGCAGGCCTTGGATGACCCGCAGTCTGGCCGTGTGGCGTGGTGCATCTCCATGAGTCTGCGTCGCTGAGCTGATGTATTTGTCAACGTAGAAACCCTGGAAAAGGACAATCTTTTTGAGGTATCTGGATTTTGGGAAGCCCCAATACATAGAAGAGTGTGAGGATTTCCTCGACTGCTAACAGGCAACGGCGCACGTTTTTTTGATCGCACAAAGAAGAGGCTTGGCCACCATTCAAAGACTGGGGTCGGCATAATACTGTTATCCGTATCCAGGGCACTTGCCCTCAGAGTTTTGCGGATTGCGTTGTGGCATCACGCAGAGGGTGTCAAGGAATTATGTGCAGGGTCCTGAACCTTTTAGCTTGCAGGCTGACTCCGCATAAAATCACTTGTTTGCAACTGCGTGGGGTTCTACAGATGGTGCTGCTATTTTGCATGATGGGCAGAAGTTCCGGTGTAATATTTGGATTCCGGGTTGCTGTTAAGCAACTTTTTTGAAAACCACTATAATGAGGAATCCCAATTTTACTACATACCCATATTCTGGTAGCTCAAATTAAGTTCCTTACACAGCAGCCCAGTACTTGGATCTTTTCAGTTTCTACCACCATAGCATCCCAGCGCCGAATTACAAGGCGTGTGGATTCAATGAGAGCTTCCCCTTAGGGGTCCTTGTAAGCAATGGGCATATGTTTTTTTTGGAGCCAGGAAGATCATTATGATTTTGAGAGAACTCCACCCCAAAACGCAATGCAAGGGATGTTGGACTTGAGGCGGAATTTGCATGACGTTGCCTCCTCGAAGCACAAGCAGGTCAAGACAAGAAACGCGTAGTTTAAATCCTCTAGTTTTGGGGTTGAAAATATCAAGGTTTCATGTTGCGAAACAGCCTGAAACATGCCAATGCCGGACACTGCTGTAAAAGGACGGGTGCAAGCGTACGGCTGGATACCAAACTCACCCTGAATTCCAAAATCGACCCTAAACTTTGATTTCACAAGTCCTGATCCTTATTTCCCAAATTGACAGGCTGAAAGCTTAAACTTTTCAATTCCAGAAGCCCTAAACCGTAAACTCCAAGTTTTAAGCACTAAGCCTTAAAGGGGGGATTCCTAAGCATTGTAGTTTTGGGGGATCTATATATGGGTCCCGCGAATTGTGAACGATTCAAATTTCATTCTCCAAGCATCAGAGGCTGCATCGTTCTCCTGAGCTGGTTCGTAACCTTTCAGGAGGCCAAGCAGCATATCGGAGGAAGGGTTTGCTGTTTGGGGATTTTGTGTCCTTTGTGTGTGAATTCCTACAGTTCCAGGATTTATCTAGGGTTCTTTAGTGTACCCCAGTGTGGAACAACCAGACAGGAAAGCATGGGTTGCCGATGTTCCATGAGCCTCAGTATGTAACAATATGGGGTTTCTATAAACGGGACATGTGGACCTCCGTGCGCAAGGTACAGCCACTTTCTATATCGCGCGACAAAAATGTAGGATCAAGCATATTAAGTGTGATGGGGCATTGGGTATGGGTTTCTGGTCAGGGTTAGCTTGCGCAACATGAGCCTTGCACTTTGCCACTTGCCACGTGCCGAGTAGTTTGCCCTCGACTGCTTGCCAGCCTAAACCCCAACACCTTGGCCCCAAGCCCGACACCCCATACCCCAAAACAACACTCTTAAGCCTAGGCCCTAAACCCCTACCCCAAGCCCCACCCACTTAACCCCAAGCCCTCAAGCCTCAAGCAGTAAAACCCTTAGCCCCAAGCCCTTAACCCCAAGCCCCAAAACTTCAAGCCCCGCACACTTCATCCGCCTTATGTAAGCTCTAGCCCTCCCCCCGAAGGTCTCCGCAGTCTCGGATGCGAAGATCTTCCTGGACACCGTTGCAGCAGCAGCTGTTGAAACCACCATTGACTCGCTCTTCCTTTTAGAGGCCTTGTAAATCCACCATCTACAGAAGACTTTAGGGCTTCAGAGCTTAGGGTGTATGGCTTTAGGATTTAGGGTTTTGGTGTTTGGCTTGGGATTTGAAACCCCTAGCCTTGAGCCTTACCTGTACCCTCAGTTTCTCGACGCCTCCAAGAGGTTGTGCTCCGCTTGGTGTCAGCTCCGTCGAAGTGGGCCTATGCGCACGACCTGCATCTGGGACCTCTTTCTGGTTCTTAGTAGGGAATATCGGAATGAGTTATATTATAGGGATTATCTAAGGGTCATATTCCCTTGTTCCCTACTCAGAACCTTGAAGTTCTTGAATCCATTTTTTGGAAGGCAGCGTTGTTTGTGGGGAGAGTGCAGGCGACTTTCTGGGTTTGCCAAGGGGACGTGAGAGTTTGTCTAAGAATCCCTGAATATTTCCTGATAAGGTCCCTTGAGAATCCCCCTAGACTCCCTCATAACTCCCCAGGGTCTCTAAAGGACGCCATTCTTTGGAAACTCCATCTTGAAGCAAGATGGATGATGAGAGAGCCTGATTACCTTGGTTTGTCATGCAGTCATGCAGTGCTGACCGTATGGTCTTCCGTCATGCAGCGGCAGAGTCTTGGGCATCTGATGTGAGCTATTGTCTAAGCTGTTTATAAAGGAATTCTACAGGGGAGTATTATACGGGCTATTACGGAGGATACTAGGCCCTAAACCCTAAACCCCGAGGGGTTATCAAGGGGGATACTAAAGGTTTAGACCATAGCTCATTTGCCGAAACAGCAGTCAAGGTACAACTGGGCGGATATGCTCTGCTGTGCAGCTACGGTCCAACAAGCATCCTTTTGCTGGTTACTGTCTTCATTGACTTGCTGGTGGTTACTAGGAAATACGGGACGAGAGTCGCTATATAATCCCTATATAACATATTCCCTTATCCCCTACTTACCCCAGTAAGTTGACGTGGCGCAGCGGTATGATGCTAGAGCTTGCCACGTACAGTATAAGTATTGGTGGCATTCTGGAACTTGGATCGCCATTGCGAAAATGCTAAAAAGAAGGAGAAGACAACCCCTAACGTCGGGGTTTAGGGTTTAGGCACCGACAAGAGCTCTGAACCAGGGTTTGGAGAGCGGAGCTATCTGGGATACACCCTAAATAGTAGCTTCCATTTTCTTTTCCATAATCCCTACATAACCCCAATATAACCCCAATATACACCTAATATCATCCCAATATAACCCACCATACAAATCAGGTCCCCCCAGTTTACCGCAGTCCCCTTACCTGTCAACTCTCAGCTCCAAAATTCGAAAGTTTCAAGTTAGGGGACCCCTCAGACATACCTCAATCTCATCCAATCTAATCCTTTCAACAGAGACTCCTAAGCCCTAAACTCCAAAGGAGGGGAGCGCTAGGTCTAGGAGCAAACCCTAAACCCCAAAATTGACCTTGAGGTCGGCTTGTTTCTGCGAATGTGCATTGGCTTTGTCATTGTGTTCCCTGGCAAGCGAAAGCGGAATCTTAGTTTGCGGTTTCCAGGTCAGGGGTGAGGAGGTTAGGTTTAGCATGTGGGGTTTCCGGAATTTACCATACAGGGTTTGCAGTTTCAGGGTTTGTGGTTTGGGCGGTTGGGCTTAGGAGTTAGGATTTGGATCTGCGGTGAGGTTGGACGATACCGTCAGGGGCATTCAGACGTTCAAATAGTTCAAGCTCGCGTAGCTTTTTTGTTGAATTGGTAGTTCTGCCATTGCTACTGCCAAGCGGAATAAACGCTTTCGAGCTCATATCCATGTAGCTTAGTGTGTTGTCATTGACTATAGGGGCTGACGTTAAACCCGAATTTATCACCTCCTGAACTTGCAAACCAAAACTTTCAAACCCTGAGCCCGCCCGAAACCCTGTGCCCCTGAGACCGTCCTTGTTTTAAGGGCTTAGGTTTTTGGATTTAAAGCATTGCTTTGTTTCAAATTTAAAGCTAAGCTCAGGCACCACCATGGACCCATCGAGACTTTCCTGTTATTTGTGCTGCCTGTGCTGCGCCTTCTCAAGTTGCACGGCAAGTGTCAGATTTTGGGAGGTTGCGCGTGGGGATCAGGGATGCTGGCTTTAGGGTGTAGGGATCAGGGCTTGGGGGTTAGGGTTCGCGTCTCAGCGTTCAAAGTTCAAGGTCGGTTGTGTCTTTCTTTGGTAAGAAGGCTTTGATGGGGTTGCGTCTTTTTCTAACAGCTCTTTTGTGCATTTTGGGCCTTGTGTGGTGATGTGGGACCCAACGCTATGATAGTGATCACACTTTTTGCTCTTGTGAGCCGTGTATGCCAAAGCTGCAAATTGGCGATTCCCACACGCCGCCGACTTGGCAGACTCGAGCTGTTTCCAACCGTTAAAGCCCCGACACCTTGACTGCAAAATCTGAATTCCAAGCCCCGTAGCCCATAGCTATAGCAATAAAACAAAAGAAGCAATGTTTGCTGCTTAAGCCTGGGGGTCCCCCTCCCAACAACAAGGCCCCCTCAATAAGGGCCCTCAGCCTCCCACGGTTCCAAGGTCCCTGTAGATTGATTTAAACGGATGGTCTGGATTCCCTTGAGAACCCCAGAAACAAAAACACTTAATAGGCGACCTCACAATCAATGTCCTGATCCTGAATAAGCGAGCCAATAATAGTAATAATGATAGTGCTAATACTAGCAATTTCAATACGAAGAAAGATGGTCAATAGTAGCTCTTAGCTGAAGTTCACAGCCAGGCTATTGAGATACTTCGAATCATTCAGGACACGGGCAGACGAATCTGTAAAGGCTTAGGGTTGAGGGTTTAGGGTTCAGGGAGGATACAGCTGACAGCCAGAAGCAGAACCTGTCACTGCAATGCTTTTATATGCTTTTCATATCCATTGAAGTTGCTAGGGCAATTCAGGGAATGCGGAAAAGAGATATTAAGGACCTGGCTTTTGATTGGCTTTTGTTGGGTTGGAGCTGATCTGTGTCTGTGTGTGTGTGTGTTTGTTTTTTTTAAAAGATAATTTCTGTTGAAATCCTGGTTCTGGTTTTCCGTAAGTTGTTGTCAGCATAGGTCTCGTACTCACCCGGTCGGTGCACACGTGCCATTCAACCTTCATGTGGGCAACAGCTAAATGAGCTGAGGACTAGAGTTTGTAAGGAATATAGTAGAACTTTAGTCCACAGGTCATATGGGTCCACCCCACAAAACTCACTTGACAGAGAGACGTGCTTGATCTGGCCTGTCAATTTGATGTGGTGCATTTAGAGTGGTGCCTGTAGCTATTTTTTTTTTCCGCGAAAGGCGAAAAGTTGTGGATTCCAGGACCCAAGCCTTTCAGCTAGTATAGCAGTTAACACATTTAAAGGTTGATGTATACACAAACTGGGTATTGTGAATTAGACTCACCTTGTCAAGTTGTGAGGTTAATTGCGGAGAGTCCAGTGTCCATGCGGGCCATGAAGAGCAGAGGGGTTAGGGCTAAGGTCATAAAGGGTGGCAGAACTGGCCATTGTGAGGGTCCAAGGGCTTGAGGGCTGAAAAGATTTTAGGGTTTGCCTTACACCCAACCCCCACCCAGGTTCCAGCCTCCGCACACCCTCCAAGGATATGGATAACTTTTTTTTTTTCCGCTGGGCACTTTCCGATAGCACGTGTTTCCCGAACACATCCCTGAACTTTCAAGCCTTGACCCAAGAATAGTGCTAACATTATAACTGAATTTCTTTGCCTAGGGATCCTTCGGCTTGCAACCCTCTCCTTGCCAGAGACACCTTAAGTATCAACATCTGTAGTTTCAGCCCAGGAACGCTCTTACCACTTATTGTCGGAAGCTGCCGTGGAGGAGGTCCAAAAGTTGCGGAAGGTCCTTGCAATGCGCGCATAAAGTATGTCATACGTGTATCCGCATGATATTGTGTGTCAGGATATGATAAGAAACGCAAGCGTCAGCGGAGAGGTGTGCAATCCATTTCCACCTTTTCTTCTGTGAGCTTGATGATGATGATTTGCTTTTTCTCAGGCCGAAGACCCAATCAATACCAGAGACGTGGCCGAGCGTCAATGGTAGTGGGAAGGAGCTAGCATGCACAGGGATCTCCTCCGACCGCAGCTTTTCTTTTTGCCCCTGATGATACTCAAATGAAGACCCCTCTCCCCTCTTGATCAGAAGTGAGTTGCTGGTGCGAATTGCCCAAGCAGCGAAGAAACGGAAACGCAATATACTTGATCCTTTGCATGTGGCTTTTCCAGGAGTTATCCAAGTCCATCAGAGCTATAGGCCTTGGGTTCAATATCAGGACTCAGAAGGTGAACTCCCTGACCCAGAAACTGTCAACCCCGGATGATCCCACCTAAGCCTTAAACCCTAAACCCCACCTACTCAACATCCTGTCCTGAGCTCGGCACTCGCTGCGCCCAGCACCCCGGAATCCTGCGTGAGAGTTTTGAACAGGGATCCCCACTATAGGCTGGAGGTCGGTCACCCGCCAATGTAGGGAGGGAACCCTATACGTATGGATGTTGTATATGTGGCACATGGTCCGCTCAACAGCACCTAGTTTGGGTCCGAGGCATTTCCGGGGTGCCCAACCCGAGAGCATGGACCATGCTGCATAGTTATGTAAAATAAAAGCCTGACACAAGCCACCCCGCCGCCCAAAAGACAGTGCCTGGAATGTACAACTGTTATTTTTGCACAAAGTTGTCAAATTACATTGCTAACGAATACTCCATATTGTTGTTGGAAGTTGTTCATGTTGCTAGCACGGCACAAAAAGGTAGCAAAACGCAAAAGAATGTATGGGAAGGGGTATTTGACGTAGATAATTTGAGCTTTGTTTGGGTCTAGGCTCAGTGATCGGGTAGAAGAGGATTTTACGACATCAGGATCCTGGTGGATGCGGCCAGCAATGTCATCGCGTCCCTCCCTGTTCTTCTTTACGCGCTCTGCGTTGCATAGTTTGGCTGCGTTTTTGGTAGAGTTTCTGTACTGGGGCATGTATTTATGGGTCCCTTTAAGTACCAGAGGATTATCTTGCGCTTGAACGGACATGCTCTGCACAAATTGCGCGGACCACGTGTGAAGTGTGAGCGCAAACGTGGAAGAGTCTTAGCATCGTTACTTCAAGACTTGCAAGCAACAATTGCATAGGCCCGTTCATCGGTCCTTATGGAAGCTTTAGAGCTTTGCTTCTCAACGTTGCATAGTTAAGATATTAGAGGGTGTTGATTATGCCTATTCAAGACTTACCAGAAATCCAGACGCTTGTGCTTGAGTGCTTGTGTACATGTAAGTTCCTTCATGTGGACCCATCCACCCATGGAGAACTCATCATGCCAGCACGCAACTATACATCTTCAATGCAGACAGTCATGCTTGAGTTTTTTTGCAAAAGCCGCAGGCTGTAAGCACAGTTGATTGGCAGCATCACTCCCAACAAACTTACAACAATTAAGAGTAAGACAAGGCATGCCTGCCAAGATCATCCGCATCATGACCACCAGAACCATTAAACGCAGCCGACGGGCTTTCCTCAGCTCAAGCTTAAGTTCCAAATCAACCCAAAGACTCCAATGGCCACAAACCGCAAACCCTAACCGCCACTTTAGGGGCAAAATTGATTGCCAATATCATGGGCGCAGGTTCCTTCCAATTTTCATGATGGTATGGAATACTCCAAGTAGATTTCAGCACGGACCTGATGATTTATTTTAGGCTTGTGCAAATGCGCACATAATTCTTTTTAGAAGTCTTGCTGATTGTACGACAAGTTTCAATTTCATTCTCCATTTTTGGTAATGGCTTAAGCCTTCTCATTGCGTGCCCCTAAGCTTGCCATCATAAACTCTACGCGTATCCCAAATCATGCATGTTATATCCCCAATCTGTGAACCCTACATCCTAAAGAAGCAAGACTACAACCCTCAGGCAATCAAAATGAAGTTTCTGGTGTCTCGTGGGGAGTTGGGCAATGGATTGCAGGGAATCGTATAGGGAACGACTTGGAAACGACTGCAGGTGTGCACTTTTTCATTCCTTGCCAAGCACCAGGTGCAAGACACCCCAAACCCTTCTGATTATTGATTTGGCGCCTCACCATCCATTATTTGCTAAGTCCCCGGAAGTAACCACAAATCCCACACATAGGAAAAGGTAGTTTCGATTTTTTCTCTATTCCTTACACTTACAGGAGGATCATGACCCACATGACGAGAAATCTTAATAAAGCCTGAGCTCAACATGAGGTGATGGTCCTCCTTGTGGTCATCTCCTCCAACGCCATCTTTCTTGCTGAGTCGAGGGACATTTACTTGTTCATGGTCAAACGTTTTGGCACTTCCGGATTACGGCTGTAGGTCTTAGGATTCTGGATGTAGGTATTACAGTTCAGGGTTTACACTTGAGTTGTTGTAGGATTTGTGGTTGCGTTATTGTAATAGACAAAACTCCATACCTGAGTGTCCAAATTGATTGGAGTCGAGTTTCTGAAAACAATCCCATATTACTCATTACCCTTTACCCCTTATCATCCCCATGAAGGACCCCCAAAATCCGCTCAGAAATACCTTCAACCAAGGTCCCTGATATCCGGGAACTGGTACGTAGCCCTCAACTAAAGCCCTAAGCCCCAAACCCTAAACCCTAAACCCTGAAGCGCTTAAACCGACCCTAAGCGCTTAAACCCCAAACCCTAAGTATCCCTAAGTCATGAACCCTACAATCCCCATGTAAGGAGAACATCCCAAGCTTGCAGCACGCCGTATGGCTGGCCGTGGCGGGGAGCGGGGTGAAACCAGTTGGGACACGGCCTAGGTTTTGGGGTTTGGGGAATGTTTCGCCTTTAGGATTTAGGGTTTAGGGTTTAGGATTCAAGGTTTAGGGTTTAGGAGAATTTAGGGTTTAGAGTTTAAGGTTTGGGGTTTGGCTCTCCCGTACACCTCACCCCCGAGTTATTTTGGGATAACTGAGGCTAATCAATGCTAAAGTTGGAGAACATAGGAGGGGTAGCAGGGAGGGGCGCATGGAGGGGCAGTAAGGGAACTCAAAATTAGAGCTTCGGACTTCCGATTTGGGATGTGGGATTTTGGGCTGCAGGGCGTTGGGCTCATTGACATTCAGAGCCTGCGCTAATCGGTTGAGCTTTTCCTGGGTCCCAACCACAATGCAGTGGGTCCTTCCACAGTCCAGACACCGGACATTGTTTCGAAGGAAAGCGGGTTATGAGCACCTGACACCCGAGCTATTCGTGAGTTACCTGCAGCTGCGACCCAGCTTTGTTTCATTGTTTAAACCCTAATGAAACCACTCCAGACAGAGTCTGCTACGTTACAAGATCTTCAAAGGTGAGACAGGTTCAGAATTCCAAAGCAGATGACACATGCCCTGACGCTCAACGCCTTCTACGATGTATCTTGCAGCATATAGATGCACCCCACTGAGCCATACTCAGAATTAGATGATTCGGGCAGGTAACTATGACCACGGTGGGCTACGGCGATTTTGCGCCGCAGTCCTTAGCTGGCTACATCACGGTGTCGTTCCTTTCTGTGGTCCCGGGGCGATCAAGTCATAGACTTTCCCATCTAAATAACCCAAAGTCGGTTATACTTGTACATGTTTTTGTAGACTTTGGATTCCTAGGGTTCGTTTTGGGTGGAATTGAGCAGATTTGAAGACATTGGTACTGGTAGAATACCCTAACAGTTTCCATATACATCTGCATGCTACTATATGTTTAAGCTCTAACCACGGGATAGTAGGTCAAGACTTGGTATCCTTTCGTCTGAGCCACACGGTTTAGGGTTCAGGGCTTGGGGAAGCCTTCTCCCTCTGACCTCGCACCGCTTTTGGCGCCGCTTTTGATCACTTAGATTAGTAAACCCAGCATCGGGAAAGCATTTGCGCAAACAGGGGCGCCCATATATGCATATATATATATATAGATAATAATATACATATATATGTAATTAGATATATAGTCATGCGTATATATAGATATATATATCTCCCCAAACACCTCAACCCTGATTATGGCCAGTCTCAGGTGAGTGTGATCTTCTTTGTGGCTTGGTTGAAAATGCCTCCCTGGCTTGGTAGTCCTTTCCAACAGCAGTTCAGACTGTAGATGTTGGAAATCGTGCTCCTGAGGTGTAAGGCAGGTAAGGAGGAATGGCCGCATTTCTCAAGGAAAGGGCTTGAACATGTTTTTCCAGCTGACTATGGCCAAAACGTTTTACGGCAGTGGGGTAACGATATTTAGTTTTACTCACATTGCTGCATGTGCTACTTCATTAACAGTGCTGTGGGCCTTTGCTGTTTGATTCCCTATTCGGATGCCTGGGTGGTGGTGGCGGCTGCGGTGGCGGTGGCGGTGTGGGTGGCGGTGTGGGTGGCGGTGGTGGTTGCTTGTTTTTTTTTGCACTACTTTGACGTAGCTTGAGCAGGTTGCATAAGGGGACTGGGCAAGTCATAGTGTTGAGATGTGCAGCCGGAATAATTGAAGCTTGATGATTGCCAGGTTTCCTAAAGCCACTAAGAACAGGGATGCATCATTCTGACTTGACTGCTACATGGTTCTAGTTTGAAGGCCTGAGGTCGCAAGCTTATTGGCTTCCATAGTACTAGCAAAGGCCCATAAAACGATAAACCCCTGAATTATGGGCCGAAATCGAGGCCCTCCCAGTCGGGATCTTGGGCCACGAGTTCACCTTCTGCTGGCAAAGCCGGGAGTATCTGGGGCCTTCACTACAGCTGTTTCACTGGTGTAGGAAAATGGTACTTTCCCTGAATAGGGGGACCCCAATATTTTCCCCAAAATACTATAATCCTTATTATAGGGACCCCAATAAGGTGCACCTAATTTTAGGAACCCCCTAAATGCCTGTGCTTCAGGGTTCAAGGCACAATTAGTGGGATCATAGAGGTGTTGAAGACAATTAAGCAATGAGTGATTGATGGGGTTTCCAGGGCTGGTAGGTGCTCAGTGGGGCAAGAACTGTTCGCGTGGGGACATGGCTGGCTTGGCTTCAATCCGCCCCCTCAACCTGGTAAATCTCACAAAATGATAGCTGCCTACAGCAACGGCTGTAGCAAATTGTCATGTCATGTGACATGATTTGTTAAGTTCCGTTTTATGTTATGCTCGCATGGGATGCCAAAGAACTTCCAGCGATTGGTTGTTGTCACCCTGTCTTAGGCGGAGCCTAGTGCTGCAATGAATTACCTGACCCCACCCCGACTTGAGAAATGGGTCTCTCATTGAGAGCTGCATGTTCTTTCAGAAGCCGTGTCCAACCTAGCAGGATCGCTAGGCCACGTAGAAGGTCCAGAACCCGGGGTTGATGATCTAGGCTTCAGGGTTTAGGGGTCTAGGGTTGAGGGCTTCAGGGCTTTGAAGCCCTGGTTTGGAGATGCTTGCTGAAGTGCATTTTGCCAGCTGAGGCAAGTTCTCCTCCTTGCGAGAGCGCGTCGGGCGTTCGCAAAGTGGGGATGCTCACTGGATTTAGGGGTCTAGCTTGGGGACCTTAGGGTTTTGGGATGCGGAGGGTATAGAACTCAGGTAGGCCTTTAGTCAATCCCCCCTTACAGTAACAGCTCCTGAATATGTAGTTAATAGGGCTTCAATATACCTACAATGTCCCTTGTAGTATCCATTACTGGGTGGGGGATTGACCTAATCTAGGCCTCCAAGATGCCCAGAAGTCCTTCCCTGCATGCCGGGTCTCGTGTTTCAACTGCAAGTTTAGGGTTTAGGGTTTGGTGTGCGGGGGTAATACATGGGCCCAAGAAATCACCAAATATTATGGTCTTAGATTCCT
>CAJNIZ010002830.1:0-14888 GCA_905231905.1 Symbiodinium pilosum | reverse complement strand
TCTAGGGTTTAGGGTAGATAGAATATGGATTTGGGTATTTTATAATGAGATCCCCATATACCCCATATTCTATCTACTTAAGGGGGACTATACTTACAACTTACAACATCTATGAGCTCTGATGAAATCCTTATCTTCAACCTACTTGCTAAGTCCCCCTGATCCTCCGAGTAAGGAGATGCCATGAAACAATAATGACTCTTCATAGCTAATCAGACTGCAAAACTATTCCGAAAGCGAATGTTGCAAGAGACGTTGTGCTGCTGGAAAAATACGGTGTCCGAACCTTTAGCGCTAGGCTAGACGAAACGGAGTTGTCAAAATCCCTGATGGACGGTTGACAGAGTGTTGACACTAAAGAATCCAACAATGGCCAAAATCTCAAGTACTAAGGGTCATCTAGGCTGGTTAGGAGCAACGGGATCTCATGACATGGGCTCTTGAATCAACCACCCCACAAAAAAGCTGAGGGAGTCGGTCGGAAGGGCCGGAAGGATTGCTGAACTAGACCCCCCTAATGATTAATATTTTCCTGGCATATGAAGGAACACTCCCAGAACCCTAGACCCTGATCCCAAAAACTGATGTTGTTGGGAGAGCCGATGAGCTATTAAAGTCGGACCTTCCACACCTTATCCTGATCCTCGACACTAAACCCTAAGCCCTAAACCAATTTTGCCATGGAACTTTCGCAAGAAGCCTATATCCCCAATCCCTGGGATCTAAGGATATGGCTTAAGGAATCTACCTCAATTCATATTCAGGGTCCTAGCATTATGCAGTATGCAAAGAACGTTCCCTACTTAACCTACATAACAGTTTGCTCTCTGGGGATCGTAACCCTAACCCTGCACCCTACAACCCTAAACCTTAAACCCTACAACCCCTCAGCCCTGAGACGCTTCACCCTACTATTACGACCGGTATTATTATTACAACTATTGTTATTACTACTACTGTTATTACTATTACGTACTGTTATTACTACTACACCCCAAAAAATTGCCAGCACGACGCCAAGTACTTGATGCTGGAGCCAACGTAGCGAGAGTTTAGCTTGACCTCACGGCTTCATTGGTTCAAGGTGCAGGGTTCTCAAGGTGTAGACAGGGCCAAAAAAAACCTGGAAATTATGCGGAAGTTTGTCGAAAAAAATATTTACTGGCCCCCTTGTGGTCTCCCCACCTGTTTGTGAGAAACCTCTGCGTAAGATCTGAAAAGCAATAAGGTTTACGATCTCGCAGACAAGTTTGGTTTCAGTTGAGTCTTGGCATGAAGAGTTTAGGGTTTTGGGCTGTTTGGGTGTTTTGCGCTTACCCCTCCCCAAAACCAACATGGCAATCCACGGACGCTTTTTTCACCGGAGGGCAACCGAATAAGGTCCCTTTGCAAGGCTCCAGGTTGGGCTTTAGGGTGCACACATTCATGCAATAGGATCTTGCCAAGGCCATATCACTACCATATGGCTACGTACCCACTATTCTGCAGTCCTTGTAGAATATTCTGGAATAGTTCATGCGATGGCGCTTGCAATGCTTCAGAATAGGAGGGCAGGGCATTTGAGGGTATCTGAGCAGCTGACTATACTCTAACTACTCTGCAGTCGTCGTCGTCGTCGTCGTCGTCGCCGCCGCCGCCGCCGCCGGCGTCGTCGTCGTCTTTGTAGCAGCAGCAGCAGCAGCAGCAGCAGCAGCAGCAGCAGCAGCAAGAGCAGCAGTAGTAGCAGCAGCAGAAGCAGCAGAGGTGGTAGTAGAAATAAGGACATTACTGGTAATGGTGCTGGGAGGTGGATTCTTAATGGCAATAGCAGCACCAATAATAATTGTAGAAGCAAGTCCCCTCCTTTGGAGGACAAAGACTGCCATTGTTGCAACTGGTCGTTTGGGAGGGCTACGGGGCTAGATCTTAGGCGTTAGATTGCAGGGTCCATGTAAATAGGAAAACCCACTGCATTGCGTGCTTTCTATGTATACATCCGGACTACACCCTAAAACCTGAACCCCGGGTCCTGAATCTAAGCCCTAAAATCCCAAACCCTAAACTCTTAAACTCTGAGCTCCAAACCACAAACCCTAAATAGCAAACTCCCAAATCCTTTAATCCCAACACCTGAACTACTGTTTACGAAAATAGGCGGACCCCAATACAAACCGCCAATGTACTATAGCCCCTAGTAACCCTGGTATGGGGACACCCAAAATGGAAGCCTCTGAATTTTCGGAAACCCCCAAATCACACCGCAAACCTCAAACCTCAAGACCCCAAAAATGAAGTACTTGGAGGGTCAGGGGGACTTAGTAAGTAGGTTGATAACTAGGATAGCTAGGTTTACTATAAGGGTTATAGGGGCTATTAATCTAGTTACTAAGTCCCCCTGACCCTCCAAGTAGGTTCCATTTTCCTTTCCATTCCCTGCACCTCTATAGCCCGAACCCTACCTTGACACCGCAGATACCCTCCCTAGAAATAGGTGAGTAGCGTTTTTTTTGGTGGTTAAACCCAGTAAGATTATAATCTTATATAAGATACTATACCCCAAAAGGAGGATAAAATCTTACACTATGATGGGTACCATAGTATCCCCAAATAAAATACTCTCAGGTGAGGACGAGTAGTTGGTAGAATCCCCGAACCCCAATCCTGGTAAGCTCATCAAGCTCTGCCCAGCAGCATCGTCCAGCGCGGCAGGCAGCAGGGGCTCACCCGTGGTTTCGTTCCAGCCTCAGACTAAGGTTTAGGGTTTAGGGCTTTGGGTTTACGGTCTTTACTGCGCAGTGCTTTGGGAGGCTTAAGGCTTTGAGGCCTTAGCGCTGTACAGTGGTCTACAGCAGCAGCAGCAGCAGCACCAGCGGCGCCGGCGGCACAACTCATGTCGCAGCCACTATCATCATTCGTGCAACTTCCACTCTCCGGGAACACTATCGAAATTCAGGCGCAATGTGTCAGCATTGCTCAACATCCTCTGTAGGTACCTGGAAGTTTCTGACTAGTGAGAACTGATTGTAATCCGAAAGCCGTTTACCCCAACCATACATGCTGTTACAATCCAAAAAGTAACTTAGCCCACAGTACCCTAGGAAGAAAAAAGGATCCTTTTTTCATAAATATAAGGAATCCCATACCCTAAAAAGTATAAAGGATCCCTAACATTGATCCAGGTAAAGGCTTACAGCAGAACCAGGTCCCCAGGCGTGCGAAGAAGGATATCAGCTCGGACCCGTTTTCCTGGCGCTTGGACGTTGTGATTTAGGCTGTGGGGTTTAAAGTCTAGAGCTACAGAGGCCTTCTGCTTGAGGGCAAGTTTGAACCCTAAACCCTAGACCTTTGACCCCAAACCCTGAACCCTAATTCTTTGACCCCAAGCCCTTAACCCTAAACTTTTCACCCCAAACCCTAAAATCCTAAACCTTTGACCCCAAACCCTAGATCCTAAACGGTGTCAGGGGTTAGGCATCAACTTCCAGTTATTGCTGACGCGGCTGCTGCGGTTGACTTGCAGACATACACCCATGACAATCCTTGCCGCTGGATTGGGGTTTTAGGCTTAGGGTCTGGAGATGTTGGTTGAGGGTCTGGGGCCCTAAACCACTTGTCTAGCATCATTGTGCAGTGAGTTGGGTGAACGACCAGGGGACTTAGCAAGTAGGTTATAAGTGGGGCTATGTCCTCTGATTGGGGCATTTGATTCCTGAGTCCCCTGAGCTTTCAAATGGGCAAGAACGGTGTCTGGCGTGTGGTTTCCCGGAGAGCCCAACACAGCTTAGTTAAGGAATATACATTGATTTATACTAGGACCCTTAATATGATTTAAAGCTCCTCCTTGGAGGGCCGAGTGCGCAGGAGTTGCTGTGCACGTGGGAATAATGGTTCGAATTTGCCTAGAATTTAAGGCCGCGGCATGTCCCACCTGAGTTCGTGGTGAAAGGCGGGAGGAAGCTGCTGAAACGGGCTGTGGAGTATTTCCAAAACTTCACAGACTGTGCCGAACCATAAGGGCTCACTAGCTGGAGACTGCATACTCTGTTCTTGCGGGCTCGTGCTCCCCGCATTGAGAGCAACAAAGCCCTCAAATGCTGAGCCCAGGCTCTCACAGCTAGTGTATCCGCGCCGACACACTTGGCCGAATGTCAACAGGCTCCCCTTCAGAGATAAGAGCCAGTTTCCTGAACTGGCCACGAGACCAGAGAAGAGAAGTACTACAGCACGGTTAAAGAGCTGTGCCTCTTACCGATCTATGTACCAAGTCGCTCTGAACGTGGCAAGGCAGACTGAAGAACTACTTAAGGGCAGGGCACGTCCGGTCTTAGGATTTAGGGGTAATATAGGGTTGTCTAGGGGTATATTGGGATTATGTAGAGGTATGTAGGGATTATATAGGGGTCTGAATTTAGGGTTTAGGGTCTAGGTTTTAGGGTTCAGGGTTTAGGTTTTTGAGAGCCTTAACGTGGAGCCAAAGCAAAACCACGCGGGAAACCCAGAGCGCGGAGATCCTTAGTTATTTGAACTGCTAGTTCCCTTGGGTAGTTTCCATGGATGGCTAAGTGGGTCCAAACGGGATGCAGATTTTTTTGGAAACTCTGAACCCTGATCCCTAAGCTTTAGTCCTTTAAAAAACCTTGTATTCAATTCCCTCGCTACCTTTGCTTACCACCCTAAACCCCAAGCCCTAAACCCTGGTTCCAGTCCCTAAGCACTACACACCAAGGGGTGGGGGCAAAAGGCCAACACGAACGCTTCTCTGACGCCTCGATCCTAGTCCCCTGGCTCTAAATCCTGGACAACGAACCCTAAACCCTAAATCCTAAGCCCCACATCCTAGAACCTGAATCCCGGAAGGCCGCCGACAAGACACCACGCCGCCGCCTTGAGATAGCCGCCTTCGTACGCTGCACCCAGAGTGGCCTGCGGAACTTTGCGGTCTATGTAGGGGGTTTAATAATCAGTAAGGATATAGGTTTTAGGGCTTAGGGCCCCTTGAAAGGCTTGTAGGGGTTATATACGGATATATATATATATGAATATGTGTGTCTAGGCTGAAGTGTGTAGAGGCCTAAGCGATTAGAATAGCGCCTTGGAGAATCACACGGATGAAAATGAACAATGCAGTGAAAATGGGTTTATAGGGATTTATAAAAAAAAAAAAAAAAATGTAATGTAGGGGCCTAGATACTTGGGGATAGGGCTTCAACCGTAAACCCTAAACAGGCTTTTGGGTATAGAATACTTCAAATTTTGAAGGGCCCTTAGAAGATCATGTTTCTGGTCATTCGGGCTTCTACGATCTCGTTTGGTGGGGTTCACCTCTGCAAAATGGCACCATAAACGCGAATAACGGGAAAGTACATGTCCTTTTTAATGACTTGCCCCACCCCCTCCTTACATATGATGTACCCTTGCATATGATGTACCCCAACATGAAAAGTCTCTTACCTGGAATAGTTCATAGTATGGGTGGGGGGATGCTTCATATTAGTATTTGGAATATTAGGGAAGGGCAACAACTACGTCGGGGGAGGTGAAAACAATCTGGGTTGCTGCTAAGGGGCAAAAGTCAAGGTAACATAACATGGGTATATTGTAAATAAAAGGTTTTTCATGATAGTACCTTAATTTCAAACCCTTAACGGCAACCGAGAAATTTCAACAGATGTTCGTCCCATCTGGACTGCAGGGCGTCAACTGCGTTGCTGTGATGGGATAAGGATTGTATTATTTGGGGGTCTATATCGGGGTCCCCTAGTTGAGGAAAGTTTATGCAACCACCATATACAGACATCTAATCTGAGCCGTCATGAACCCCTCTGCGTGCATCCCAATGCTCTTGTCGGTCCTACGCTCTACATTCCCCATCCTGAGTTCAAAGAACTAAGCCCAGCCCTAAAACCCTAAACCCCTAAACCATAATAGGCATTAGGGTTTAGGGTAAACCCATCAAGACCCTAAACCCCTAAAGCCCTAAACCCCTAAACCCCTACGCCCTCAACAGACCCTAGACCTGAAACGCCCAGACCAGCTATAGCTCAAGACCCGGCCCAGTTCGAAACTAGCATGGAACCGTACAAAGCTTAGCCTTTAAAGCGCAATACTCTATATATATATATAGATATGTATACATACATATAGTGGCTTTTGATGAGTTCCATGTTAGTTTGGGAGAGGGTAAACCCCTTAACCCTAAACCCTAAACCCCTAAACCCTAAACCCGACACGAGTAGCTCTCAACACCTGGTCAGTGATGGACCAGACGAAGTTATCCTCATTTGAGTAGTTTGGGTCTGTTTGCGGTCTAGGGTGTAGGGGTTTTAGGGCTAAGGGCTTTATGGTTTAGGAGTTTAGGGTTTGGGGTTTATGGTGTAAGGGTTTGTAAAGAGCTCTTGAATGGTTTAGGGGTTAGGGGTTTAGGGTTTAGAAGTTTAGGGTTTAGGGCTTAGTGTTTTCTGGTGGTTGAAGCAAATGGGTCTTTGCAATTCCTACAACCGAAACTCAAAAAGAATCTCACCCCAGCTGGGGGCCAGAGTAACCCAATTTACGAACCACTTGCGTGGGGGCTCGCAAACAAAATTCAAACTCCCTTTTTTGGGAGCCATCAGGAGTAGAGCAGCTGGGGAGCTTCTAAAAGGACATTGTTGAAAATCCTCATTCGAGTAGTCTGCTGGTTGAACCCAGTAAGATTCTTATCTAAGGTTATGTTCCTCTTGCAGAATACTGCGCCCAAAAGCAGGATATAATCCTCCTTTACACAGGTGATTATCCTATCCTCATTAAGACTGCTACAGAAGGTTCAGAGTTTTAGGTTCGAGCTTTGAGGTTTACTTGGAGGGTCAGGGGGACTTAGTAAGTAGGTTAATAACCCCTATATCCCATATAGCAACCCTAGTTATCCCCCTTATCTACCTACTTACTAAGTTCCCCTGACCCTTCATGTACGGCGATGGGATTTGGAGCTTAGGGCGGAGGATCTTTGAGTTCAGGCTTTGGTTGCACGCGCCCATGATGTGTGTTTGGCTGTTTGCAACTTCGTACCTACAAGATTTCGGGTTTAGAGCTTAAGGTTGTAGGGTTTACCCCAATATAATCCCAGTTTCCATTTCATGTTCCATTTTCTTTTCCATTTGATTCTCCATTATAACTATGTTCAGTAGGGTTTTTTGTCGGACCCATGGTATTACAGTCCCATAAAGATGCCTTGCCCAAAGCGCGGCCAAGAATTTAGGGTTTCAGGTTTTTGGGTTTCGGGTTTTAGGGTTTTAGGGTTTTAGGGTTGTAAGCTCTAAGGTTTAGGGTTTTAGGGTTTAGGGTGTTAAGCTTTAAGGTTTCGGGTCCTACGCCGGCCAGACTGGTGCCCACAGCAAACCCACCCGAGCCCTACATGTCCTCATAACCCCCCGGTGCCCCTAAGCGGCTCCCGCATGTCCAAGTTACTTACCGTTGGTTAGCTAGGAATCAAGGAATGGATCCTCATAGTCATCCCTATATAACACATTATAGTCGTTTTCATTTTCTTTTCCATTCCTTCTAAATCCTAAACCCTAACCCCTAAACCCTATATAATCGCTATATAATCTCTATAATCCCTGTAGTTTCCATTTTCTTTTCCACTGCTCCATTCCCAGCTTACCAAGGGTAAGGTTAATTCGCAGCAGGGTAAACCTTAAACCTCTTGCCCGCAACATCTGCCCGCAGGTGCCAGCATACCAAAACCCTAAACCTAGAATAGGTTTAGGATTTAGGGCCTAGGATTTAGGGTTTAGGTATAGGGTTTAGGGCTTAGGGTAGAATTATTACAAACAACTAACGTGCAGGCAACGGTTACTATAGGATGTTACCTGCTTATACGTCGATGGCTTCCCCCACCTAAATCCTAAAACGCGGCATCCTCAACTGGGATGCTGATAACGAACTTGACTCAGGTGACCCCTAATAGGGTTTAGGGCTTAGGGTTTAGGGTCTAGGGTTTCGGGTTTAGGGCTATGGTAACTGGATGTAAGTTCCTTAGCCGCAGCCCAGTAAATCCCAAGCGCCACACCCTCAACCCTAAACCCTAAACCATGCACCCTCCGCGGTGCTTGAGCCCGGCGCACAACACACAAACCTAGCTATGCAGGTCCTCCCAAACTTACTGGTGCTAAGCAGAAAAAGGGAATACAATCACTATAGAATCCCGATATAGCCTCTATGTAATATATTCCCATATTCCCTACAACCCCCCCTCCCCCAGTAAGCAAAAGGTGGAGCTTCAGAACATTGAGTGTAGAGCTTTTAGATGATCACTCTGCAAGGCCTAGACTTAGAGCCAGCATCCAGGAGAATTACCTTCTCTTACGGGTGGTTATTGGGAATATGCTATCTAGCCTGGGGATTATATAGGGATTATATAGGGATTATGTAGGGATGATATAGGGATGATATAGGGATTATGTGGGGATGATATAGGGATTATACCGGGATTATGTAGGGATGCTGCAGAGATTATGTAGGGATGATATAGGGATTATATAGGGATGATATAGGGATTATGTAGGGATTCTATTCCCTTATTCCCTAGAAACCACCAGTAAGTCTTTCTGCTGGAATTGTCCAGAACTCCACTGATGTTACGCGCAGACACTTTACAACAGATTGGGAGTGGGCCTAGACTCTTCAAGCACCTCCACTGGCATATTTAGGGTTTAAGCTTTAGGGTTTAGAGTTTGGAGTGAGGGATCCCCTACACGCTCCCAGGACAATTCACCTGTTCCGTATAACCGGAAACACCCCAGAAAAGGATCCACACGCAGCTGCGAGGAAACTCCCTTGTAGCCTAAGCCCTAAACCCTAAACCATAAGCCCTAAACCATAAACCCTAAACCCGACCCCTAAACCCTAAACCCTGAACCCTAAACCCTAAACCCTAAACCCTAAACCCTCATCCAGGGTCTCCAAAGCTACCTCCATGGACCCCTCCATGCTGACCTTCAAACCGTAGACGAGACTTAGCCCACATTACCCTAGGAAGAAAAAAGGATCCTTGTTTCATAAATATAAGGAATCCCATACCCTAAAAAGTATAAAGGATCCCTAACATTGATCCAGTAGACCCTATAAACCCTAAACCCGGAGCTCCAACTCCAAGCGGGCTTAGGGTTTCTGACTGGGGGCTATAGTCCCCCTTAAGCAGATAGAATATGGCTTTGGATATATTATAATAAGATCCCCCACTATCTACTTAAGGGGGACTATATCCCTGAACCCTAAACCCTATACCCTAAACCCTGAACCCTGAATTCTATCTGCTTAAGGGGGACTGTAGAGCTGGGCAAGGTTTGGGGTAGGATGCTTAAGGGTTATAGGCTGAGGGACGACGCTTTAGGGCTTAGGGTTTAGGGTTTAGGCTTTCGGGTACAGGGTTCTAGGGTTCAGGCTTTCGGGTTTAGGTTAGGGCTTAGGGTTTAGGGTTTGGGCTTAGGGTCTGGAATTTAGGGGTTTAAACCCTAATCCCTAACCCCTAAAACCCTAAACCCTGAACCCTAATCCCAAAACCCTAATCCCTAAACCCTAAACCCTAAACCCTAATCCCTAAACCCTCAAGCTTCCCTAATCCCAAAGCCCTAAGCCCTACGAGTGCCAAGTCCCGGGCCCGGGGGTCCGCGTACTGGCCAAAGTAGGCGGGGTCATAGATGAGCTGGGTTCTCGAGTAGCACCTTGGGGTTTAGGCGGTTTAAGCTCTAGGGTTTAGGGATTGGGATTTAAGGTTTAGGGTTTAGGGTTTAGGGATTGGGTTTAGGGTTTAGGGATTGGGGTTTAAGGATTGGGGTTTAGTCCGGATGCAGTTGGTTGATGCAGGGATTCTGCAGGTTTTATACTCCCAATAATGGTGAATGAAATGTAAGATACAGCGCAAAATTGGGTTTGTAGAAAGATACGGGTGTAGAGTCCGAACGTACTTATGACTGTAGTTCTCACCTACTTTAGACCGTATTGGAAGGCTTCGAAGATCTGTGTTGATGCAACATAGGTAAGCTTAAGCCTGAACCTAAACCAATGCCGGGCTGCAGTCGGATAGGTTTGAGGCTTGAGGGTCAAAGTGGGGACCCTTCTAAACCCTGAAGCCTACATCTCACGCAGTTCTGCATGGTCCGGAAACATTGCTGTACAAACCTGAACTGAGAAAGTGGGGTCTAAAGTGCACACGTTAAAGATACACATCTTCAGGTTTGGGTTTGAGGAATCAGGGTCAGGCAACAAGCTTTTCTGGATGCAGGACATACCTAAACTCTAAACCTAAAAACCTAAACTTACATGATTATAACTTGGGCTTTGCTTTACCTAGCTGGTGGCTGAGCCAAATACGACTCCGCTCATCATCAGATAACTAGCACTAGAAGCCGAGCGTGTAGGGCCACTGCATCACTATAGTTATTGCTATTCACACGCATCAGACCATCATGTAATGGGGACTAGACTGTCTCTATACTCTGATATATACTCTGAACCCGAAACCCCAACACAATGCTGGGTTGCTGCTGCGGAACTTAAACTAAGGCACAGTTATAAGGAAGCCTTCTCAACTACCATATTTTCATATGAGCTATAGTCCAAACTGCTTAAAGGGAGCTGTATAGGGAACATATAGAGTCCATTGCAAGGGCTATTAACGGGGATACTAGGAGTTTAGACTATAGCTCATATGACAGTCACTTAAACTGAACTCCCTCAAACAGAAGCCTAGAATGGGATCCATGCTACCCTGGAGCCTGAACCCTAAAACACTAGACCCTAAACCCCCAAACCCAAGCCCTGTGGTGTAGGGTTTAGGGTTTGGGGTTTGGGGTTTAGGAACTAAGCCCCTCAACAACCAGAAGCCCTTGGGTTGCGCCGAGGCACAGGTCGATAAACATCACCTGAGGGGTGCTGTGTGTTTGAAGTTCAAGGGGTTAGGTGGGGGTGTAGGGTTTAGGGTTTAGTGCAGCTGAACTGTAGGGCTTATAGGAGCAAACCAACTAAGATTAGCGTCTTCTCATTTGGGGCCTACACATGTCTCTTTTGAATATGACTCACCAGAGAAGTGACTTTTTGCTACCTTTGCCGAGGGATGTGGGCTTTGGATTGAAAGGTAAGGTTTAGGGTGAGGGATGAGGGTTCTAAGATTTACAGACTCGAGCTTTTAAGCTTTGAGTGTTTATGTGCTTGAACCAAGGTTTTGAGGCACCGAGAGTGCCAGGTGTGTTTAGGGTCTAGGGCTTAGGGAGTCTGACAGCAATAGTCCATGAAAAGGGTAATATTCAGGACTTTATATACGTACTCATACTTACATGATTATCCAACTGTTCCGAAATGGTGGCAGAATCCGAGATAAACTACCCACGCTCGACTCCAATTCAGGACTTTAAGTTCAAGTTCAATTGGGCGACCCTAAACCCTAACCCAGACCCCCTGATTCATAAACCCCCTCCCCTTAGCAGGGATTATAAGAGGGATTAAGGGTTTAGGCCCTTAAAACGAGGGGGTTTACTAATCATGGGGTTACATTCAACCCTAAAGTTTAAACTTGCTCGCACTTCAGGCGCACAGCGTGGGCACTTGTACAAATCAGAACGTGACTTTAGGGCACAGCAGGCTACGGACATGTAGGGACGTAGAAGATGATGGGAGGGAGTCCCCTTTACGGATGATATAACGTTTAGGGTCTAGGATTTAGGGTTTATCTTATATCCAAAACCTGTTTGAACAACTCCCCAAACACAAGCCCAGATTCCTCACAGCCCGACGTTCATATCCGCGACGTGGTATCCCAAACACAACCCTAAACCCCTCAACCTGAACACCCTACCTCGTAGAACCGAGCCTCTACCATCCCATAATTACTCATACACAATGGGGTTTCCTTATATTCAATCTGAGACGAGTCCCCAAAGTGGGGTTCCTATTATAATACGGGTCCAGATAGATTTCCCCCCTTTGAGGGTAGGCCAACAACAACCATAATCCTAAACAGGTGAAACCTGAGTGAGCCGTAGTCTAAAGTAGTCTAAACTCCTAGAATACTCCTTACTATCCCCTATTGTAGTCCTCTATGTAATCCCCTATACAAATTCGCTGGGGAGTATAGCTCAAGTTACAATCCCTAAATCCCAAACCCCGGTCCCTCCTAAACCCTAAACCCTAAACCCTGGGACCTCACAACCGTTGGGACGCATGTTTCTGAGAGGCCTAGAAGAGAAGGCCCCCGAATGCAGCTTGAGGATTCCCTACTTTTTGAGGTTTACGATTTAGGGTTTCGGGCTTTGGGTGTACAACTCCTACTAAGGACATGTACCATCCCGCTGCAATTTGCAATATATCTCGAGGGTCCATGAAATCCCCCCCCACTTGGAGGGTCAGGGGGACTTAGAGAGTAGGTTGATAACCCTTAACAGTATCCATAGATATCTTGATTATCAACCTACTTACTAAGGCCCCCTAAACCCTAAACCCTAAACTCTAAACCTCCTAGCAGACCCTGAACCCTAAACCGCGAAATTGTTTGTTGTCTACCTAGTCCTGTAGGTGTAGTAGCTTGAGGATCCTTGACTTTGACCCAGATTAGGGACTGAAAATTGTTCGGGGTATAGGGTTTAGGGCTTCGGGTTTAAGGTTCTATCCGAGCACCAGGCTTATCAAATGGATAAACCTTGAACCCGAAACCCCGGACCAGCAACTGCTAATCCCCCAATGACGATCTTGTTTTGGGCTGCCGAGGCACGACGCACAACGGCCCGTATTGCAGCCACTTGCCATGGATACTGACCTGCGGAAAACGGTTTAGGGGTTTAGGGTTTTAAGGTTTAGGGTTTTAGGGTTTTAGGGTTTAGGGCGTCTTAAGGTCTTAGGGTTTTTGGATCTTGGGGCCTTAGGGATTCAGCTGTAGAAGTCATATGTCAGGATTTGAAAGCTTGAAAAGCTTCCACGGCCTGGCAATAATTTAAGGCATATTCCTCAATTCCTCAATTAAGCTCTTACTGAACTCTCTGCGTACTCATCGCAATGGTTTTACATGAAGACCATAGTTGAAGACAGACAGTTGGAACACATCCGTCCTCCCAACCCCATGACCTATTCAAATGGAACAACACCCTCAACCCTAAACCGTAAATCCTAAACCTTAAACCTTAAACCCTAACCCTTGAACCCTAAATCCTAAACCCTAAGCCCTGAGCAACAGCATAAGTCATCCTCTTTCCAGTTTCCAGCTCTGGGGCTTCTTTGCTGTAAGACTTACGTAAGAAGCCCCGAAAAATCTCAAGCCCTGAACACAGCCCAAAAACCCTAAACCCTGAACCCTGTAGCCCAATTAAGCCCAAAATCCTTAAGCCCTAAAAGCCCTGAACCCTAACAAAAACAAGACTTCAGCCCCCAAATCTCAAAGCCCCAACAACCCTGAGCCCAAAGATCCGAAGCCCAAACACTCTAGGCCGAAAGCCTTAAGCCCTAACACCTACGCCCAAAAACCTTGCGCCCCAAGCCCTGCCTGCCAGAACTCGGGACTTGGCAGATACCAACACAAACCTCGCACCAGCCACGGCTTAGGGCTTAGGGATTCAGGGTTCGGTATTTTGGGGTTCAGGGTTTAGGGTTTAGGTTTCGGGGTTTAGGGTTCAGGGCTTAAGGCTCATGGTTTAGGGGTTCTTCAAACAAGGATACCCTTTAGGACAGTTAAAGCATTAGTGAGGACATACACAAGGTTTAGGGGTGAGGTTGTACCCTTCGGGACCGTTACGTATGACGAGGATATATAGGGTTTAGGGATGAGGGGGTGTTTTTGGTACCCTTTAAAGAGGCCACGAGGCTATGGTCATTTACGGAGTTTGGCGCTTAAGGTTTCTCTGAGGTTTGGGATTGGTGAAAGTGGGAATGTCCTTGGGCAGCCTCGGGACGCATAGTATGGATTACAAAGGGATGATTAGCGGGATATAGGGTTTAGGGACTAGGGCCAGGGTCTAGGGTTTCCCAAAATTACGTTGGGGGGCATTCTATTACGCATTGCATTATTTAGGGGTCTGTATTGGAGTCCTCCTATATATATGGAGACTACCATATGCACATGCCCAAGAGTTTGACTGAATGCCGTTCCCTGGCGGTAGCAAAAATTCAGAGGAAAACGTTAAAATGACCCCTAGCTAATGAGTTCGAATGACGCCAGAATCCACGAAAACACCCAATATACACTCAACACTATCTCTTTTCGAACACCCCCCCATCAACTAAAGCCAACACTACTTGTAGCGCTCGAGCATTTAGAAGCACGTAGGCTAAACTCCCGTAAAGGAACCCTATGTCCACCACTACCGTAGTGATATTGACAGTAGCTCACATGAGTAGTGTTTTCTACGCCGTTCTGCTTTGTAAGATGATATTCTTCCTGCAAACTTCTACCGCTAAAGTGAGAAAAAGGTCTTACCTTACCTTGCCACATTGGTGACCAATGCCCCTCTCTAAAACAATAGTCACATGTGAGCTTCTCAGAGTGAACCCCTCAGAAATCCCCGGTAAGGACCCCCTCATCCCTCCGTAAGCCCTATGAGCCTATAAGTCCCTAAACCCTAAATCCTAAACTCTATCATCCCGAGGATCTTTCTAAAGGTACCCCTTTTGTGAAAGACAACCACTTGGAAAAGCTGTACAGAAACCTTGGGGAAAACCACGGGTGTGTGTGTGTGTATATATTCATATATATATTTATTTATTTATTTATTTATCCATTTAGATAGGCTATGGATACTTGGAGGGGTCTAAACCTAAACCTTCAACCATGAACCCTTAATCTCAAGCCCCAAACCTCAAAGAAGCCCTAAACCCTCAGGAAAAGCTGACGTTCGGGAGCTAAAAACCCTAAACCCCAAACCCAAAACCCTAAAGAGCAGTTTCCATTT
>CAJNIZ010002829.1:0-10956 GCA_905231905.1 Symbiodinium pilosum | reverse complement strand
ACTCGGAATTCAGATCTGTCGAACTCGAATTCGAACTCCAACCTGTCGGACCTCGAACTCAAACTCGAACTCGAACTCCACCCCCCCCTCAAACTTGGTCGGAGCTCGAACTCGAACTCGAANNCCCCCCTACCCGGGGTACGGTCTGATAGGAATAAAGGCTTCATACTACCCAAGAATCCCCAATAACCCTAAACCCTAAACCAAACCATCTCATCAGCTCAAATTAAGCAGCTGGCCGAAATGTGTGGATACTCCTCAGGACACTCCTCTCTATCACGTAATCTTTTCTCGGGGATAGAAGGATAGAGTGGGACTTGAGAAAAACTCTCTGAGAGAGGCCCTCCTTGCCCACAATGGTTAGGCACAGCTACATCCAAAGCCATGGAAGTAGAGTTTAGGGTTTAGAGTTTAGGGGTTTAAATCAACAAGTTACTCAGGATCCCGAGTACCCCTCGCATTCCCTTTTCTCTTCCATTCCTTCTTTCCCAGCTAACCAAAGGCCAGTAAACCCACCCTAAACCCTAAACCCTAAACCCTAAACCCTAAACCCTAAACCCTAAACCCTAAACCCTAAACCCTATGAGACATCTCAGGCCTTGCTGCATATGTTGGAGGGCCCTGCAAGCCCTCAACCCGGAGCCCGGAACCCCGAATCCTGAAACCCTAAGCTCTAAAATCCTAAACCTAGGGTTTAGGGTTTAGGGTTTAGGATTTAGGGCTCTAAAATCCTGAGCCTGCAACCCTAAATCCGGAAAACCAAAATCCTGAAACCCTGAGGCCCCAAACCCTAAACCCTGAAATCCTAAAGCCTACGCTCTAAAGCCTACATCCTAACCCCCTTTATCCCCAGCTGTGCCACAGGTGCAAGCGCAGCCGCAACTCTCGCATCAGTGTCCGGGTCCATAACTCGGGGGCTTCCGTTTTAAAGTGTTTGGGGTTTAGGTTCAGGATTTCAGGTTTAGGGTTTATGACTCAAGGGTTAGGGGCTAGGGTTTGCAGGGTAGGGCTTGGGGGCAGGGTTTAGGGGGTAGGGTTTGGGGATAAGGAGGCAGGGTTTACCGTTTGGGCGGTAGGGTTGAGGGTGCAGGGATAGGAGTTACAGAAGGGGTGGTGGCTGGGATCCAGTATGTAGGGGCAGCGGGCATTGATCTCGTGTGGGCTTGCAACAGCCCTTGTCTCCTGTTACTGTATCCCTTAGCCTTAAACTCAGAGCTGTCAAAAAAGGGTTCGCTTCCCCACAAACAGGGGTCCCGTACAGTCTAGAGAGGTAATTGCAGGTTCATAGGGCGGAACTGTCCATGTTTGGGCGGGCTTATACTATACCTCCATTTCTACTTGGGATAGAGGATGCCAGTTAGGAAGACCATTCACACGAAACCTTCGAGCTTAACGCTACAGTCCCACATATCTCAAATCCTAAGCCCGAAGCCCTAAATCCTAAACCCTTAGCCCTCAATCCTAAGCTGGACATCCCAAGTCTAGATCAGAAAGCTCTGAAGCAACATATCTCTGAGCAAGGTGCGGGTGCGCCGGCCGTTGGAGACTCAGCAGGGGACAGGTCTTTGATCACGTCGGGAGTTCGTTTAGGTTTGCAGTGCCAATCGTTTAGCACTTGGGGTGCGCGGTTACCCTAAACTCTACATAAACCCCAAGCCCTAAACCCCCTAAAAGATTGTATGTTTGAAGGTTTAGGAGTTAGGGCTTGGGTTGGTTTGGGGCTTGGATTTACTGTGACATCTCAAAATCATTGGATGCATGGCAGATCCTAAACCCTAAACCTGGGTGCATTTTTGGGTTGTGTCCAAAGACCTGCCCCTGCGTAGGGATGTTCCACAGCAGTTGGAGCCCTAACCCTAAGATCTAAACCCGGCTTACTTGCCATTGTATGGTTTAGGTTTAAGGTTTTGGGAGTAGTTGTTTAGGGTTTAGGTTTACTTACCATTGTCCACAGCCTCCATATTTCACAAGGGAGGTGAGAGAGTTTCGAAATCCTGCCTTTTGAATTCTTAAGGGGATCCCCGCTACGACTTCCTGATAGAGTTGATGGAAGAAATCTTACATAAAGCCCCAAACTCTGACTCTAAACCCTAAACCCTAAACCCTAAACTCCAACACATACCCATACACACCAACCTCCGGGCCCCTGAGTAGAAAACTTACAGCAATGTGGGGATCCTAGGTGAGTAGTATTTTATTTGGGGATACTATGGTACCCATTATAGAGTGAGATTCTATCCTTCCTTTGGGGTATATATAGTATTTTATATAAGGAATGTAATCTTACTAGGTTCAACCACAAAAAATCGCCACTCAGATGGTGCAAGATTTTCTCCGTCAGCAGTAGTCTCTGTATGCCAGTTTCCCAAAGTAGGGGGACCCCAACATGGACTCCAAAATACGATAGTTCTTCTCATAGGGATCCCAATTTTGGGAAGCAGTAGTTTCCTTATGTCCCCGAAGACCTTGAGAGCGCCCCCCCCCCTCCCCCCGCATTTCGAGAAATCTTACACTTGCTGTACTGCCGATGGAGGAAATCCTACGCCATTCTCATGAGTCGTTGTTTTCAACTTGTTTTCAAGATTTATCCCATCAAGGAGTTCAACATGTTTTGCTTTCGCCTCAAGACTGGGTCGCTGCTTGGGATCTTGAACCAACTTGCTGCAACATGGGAATATCGTATGTGGTATGGTTCCTGAGGAGGGACACAACACGCTTTTCGAAAACGATAGCTTCAACTAAGCTTCTTCATCGCAACTCCGAACCCTAAACCCAAAACCTGCACCCTAAACCCTAAATCCTAAACCCTAAACCCTAAACCCTAAATCCTAAACCCTAAACCCTAAATCCTAAACCGCTTCTTCATTGCAACCCAGCAAAAGGAGCCAGCAAAAGGGGGATCCTGAATCCGATGGGTTGCAGTAGTGTAGCAGCTTTGGGTGTTTAGGGTTTAGGGTTCAGGGTTTAGGGTTTAGGGTTTGGGGTTTAGGGTTTGGGGTTTAGGGTTTAGGGTTTAGGGTTTAGGGGGATACTCAGAATCCTGCATGATCCTAAGTACCTTATACTTTCTGGGAATTATAGTACTATAGTACAGTAAGGTCATGCAGAATTTTTCGTATCAACAGTAGGGTTTAAGGTTTAGGGAAAGGCACCTCGTGAGATTACAGGGATCGTGCAGAGATTATATGAGTGATTAGTACCCAGCAGCAGTGTATACAGGGCTTGTATGCTATGTAGGGGTTAGAGCTTGTGTTACGTTAGAGGAGCATTTGGGATGTACGGTTCCTGAAAGCCGTGATGTTTTCAGCTGGATAACAACGTGGCCCTTTACAGTTTTCGTAGAGGGTTCTATACTTTCGGGTTTTGCAACAACCCCTATACTGCAGCCCTCTCGCCGCAGGGTTCTCCCTGAATTAGGTTCGTTTAGGGTTAGCTAAAGCTTACTAAGGGGGAATCCTGGGAGGGGGAGGCGTAGGGGCCATGTTTAACGGAGCCCATGAACAAGTTATGGCTCCTTGAATCGTTCAGGGGACAGGTTGACTTTCAATGCCCAAATGAGTGCCGAACTCATGGTAAGGACCGTCCAAGCGCTGGCCCACCAATCCAACATTTAGACCCAAAACATGCTCAATTCCAAGCCCTCTACCCCAGACCCTTAACCATACAACCCTGAACCCAAAATTCCTAAACCCTTCGACCCTACCCCAAAACCCTGAACTCTACACCCGAAACCCTGAACTCTACACCCTAAAACCTGAACTCTACACCCTAAACCTTAAGTTCCTAAACCATAAGCCCAATCCTTTGGTCGAAGCCGGAAGGTTTTTATGACTGTTTCCTGAATCCTCAATCATCCGTCTCCTTTTGCCCCTTGCAACCCTAAACCCGAAAGCCTTAACCCCTTGCAACCCTAAACCCCTTGCAACCCTAAACCCTAAACCCCTAAACCCGAAAAGGCTGTCATGCAGTACTCTCAGGGTCCGCCGCCTCAGCAGCCTCGCGCCCAGTTTGTTCTCGGGGGTTTAGGGTTGAGGGTATAGGGTGTAGGGTATAGAGTTTGGGGTTTAGGGTTAAAGGTATAAGGTATAGAGTTTGGGGTTTAGGGGTTAGGGGTTAAGGTTTAGGGTTTAGGAGCATCCTAGGGATGTATATTGTGTGTGTAGGGTTTAGGGTTCAGGCTTTGAGGGACGTGGTTGAGGGTTCAGGGCTTGGGTTTAGGGTATAGGCCTTGGGGGTTTAGGGTTGAGGGTTAGGGGTTTAGGGATTTCTGGTTCAGGTTAGGGGGTTAGGGGTTTAGGGATTGAAGGTTTGGGGCTTTGAGTTTGAGAGATTGTAGGGTTCATGGTTCAACGGTTGGCCCTCGCCCAAATAGAGACGGATGCCCCGACAGTTTTGTCATTTCAGCAGTCTTTGTACGTGTTTGTCTTGGGGGCTCCATGCCAGGGTGAAGACAGTCCCTACACCCTAAACCCTAAAGCGAAATCTGAGGCAGCCCACGTACAGCTTCGACCCTGCTGCTGCAGCCGCAGCTGCAAACTTCACGGCGGGGGGAGGGTTTAGGATTCACGAGTTTAACCCTAAACCCTAAACCTTAACCCCCAAACGCTAGACCCTAAACCTTCAACCTATATGGGGTTTAGCCTAGGGTTTGGGGTCTAGGGTTTGAGGTTTAGAATTTGGGGGCGGTTGCGCTTCAGGGTTTAGCGTTTGTTTGTTGAGGCTCAGGGCTCGCAGGTGGGAAGTTCTTGCGAAAGTGCGAAGTTTTGGATCTGCCGCATTATCCCTCCTGAGAGCATCCCATAAACAGACCTTTCTACACATGATCCATAGTCTAAACTCATGAATGGAGAGATTTACGGGGGTTATAGAGGCAAGTATCATGGGGTTTTTAAGGGGGATACTAGGAGTTTAGACAATGGCTCACAAGAAAGGGGACGTGAGGGTCCAGGGTAGTTAAGAAGAGGGTGTTGGCAGCCCCATCCCTCCAAATTAGGACCATAAAGTTCTCACATGATTATAATTCAAGGGTTCCAGGGTTGTACCCCTAAGGTCGTAGGCTAAATGGTTTCCGCAAAATAGGCTAATGTAACCCTTCCATGAGCCAATGTCCCCAAACCCCGGGGGTACAACCCCAGGGGTAAAAGCCTGAAACCCCTGAAGAATGGGGTCATACGACTATAATGGGGTCCTCAGTTTGGGCTTGGAATTTAGCACAAATCCTCTTACCAGTAATTACACTTCCCCAAAACTAACATGGAACCTGCAAAAAGAAGGTTTTGTTTTGCAAGGTCTGAAGGCAAACCCCTGAATCCTGAACTCTAAATCGAACGGCCTGGGAGCACGAGACGCGTAAACCGTAGCTTTGAATCCTAACTGGTCTCAAGCTTCAGACACTAAACCGTAAATCCCCCAACCTTGAGCGCTACACCCGCAACCCTAAACGCTACATCCCTAACTCCCTCAACCCTTAGCCCCTATATAATCAACCCTAAAGCCTAAATCCCTAGAAGACCGTTGTGGCGTGCAAAAACCAATCCCTAAAGCCACAGCCCCAAAATATCGGTTGTAGCCTCCTCAGGAAAAAAAAATATGTCTTATAGCATAACCCTAAGGCCCTAAACCCTTAGGGTTTAGACTACGGTCAAGATTACCTTGCCGCAGGGCACCTCGCCACAAACGCTGCTGACGACAGGCCCTCATGGCTCTGGCAGGGGTTGGGGGGCTCCATAGGATTTCGGATTTCGGGTCTAGGGTCGAGGGTGTAGGGTTTAGGGTGCAATGTTCAGGGGTTGGGGCTTGGGGTGTCGGGGGGGTTTAGGGTTTTCCATGGGGCTTCTTCGTTTGAGATTTCAGAGGCTTACGGGTTGAGGGTTGCCGTAAGCCCTAACCCCTATCTATACCCCAGAACCTCAAAACCCTTAACTTACATGAGTTGGCAGGAAACAATGGTATAATTTATATAGGGATTACACTGGGATTATATTCACTCATTCCCTACTAACCCTCTGGAAGTGGAGCTCTAACACGTTGGCATCCCTATGCCTAAGCCCTAAGCCCTTAAACTACCCCTTAACCCTAAACCCTAAGCCCTAAGCCCTAAACCCTAAACCCTAAGCCCTAAACCCTAAGCCCTAAACCCTAAGCCCTAAACCCTAAGCCCTAAGCCCTAAGCCCTAAACACTTAAAACCTAAACACTTAAAACCTTGAACCCTAAATGCCAGGAACCTCTCCGCCGATGGCGCAGCCGAAGCCGGTCACGAAGCTGCTCCTTGAGTCCGGAGCCTCAGTTCCTCCGTTGACAGGGTACCCTTTAAAGGGTGTAGGGTTTAGGGTTTAGGGTTTAAGGTTTAGGGTTTAGGGGGGTTATATAGGGGATGTATAGGGGTTATATAGGGTTATATAGGGTTATATACGGTTTAGAGGTTTAGGGTTTAGATCTAGGCTTTAGGGACTTAGGGTTTAGGATTGGTCTCGGGTTTAGGGTTTAGATTTAGGGCCCTAAACCCTAAAAGCCTAAAACGCTAAACCCTAAGGTTTTAGATTTTGGTTTTAGGGACTTTTAGGGTTTAGGATTGGTCTAGGGTTTAGGTTTCAGATTTCGGTTCCAGGGACTTAGGGTTTAGGATTGGTCTAGGGTCTAGGGTTTAGATTTAGGTTTTAGGGAAGTTGAGGGCTTGGGATGTTTTTTTTTTTATAGTTTGCAGGGCTGAAGGTTAGGATTTAGGGTTTAGGGCTTAGGGCTCCCTTTGCCACGCGAAAGTCCTAATGAGACGACCCTCCAGAGGGATCCTCAATTCTCAAAACCGTAAACCCTACACCCCAAACACTAAACCCTAAACCCTAAACCCCATGTAATTCTATGACTCCAGAACCATCCAAACGACCGAATGATGACCAGATGTGCTGAGCCTAGGAAGGTGATTCTGAAACATTCTTCGGTCACCTTTATACCTAAGCCCTGAGATCTAAACCTTATCTCCTCAACCCAAAATCCTAAGCCCAAAAATCCTAAATATTAAGCCCCAAGCCCTAAGCCTCAACCAGTATTGCAGCGCCTGATAAGCCTTAACCCCAAACCCTTAAACCCTAAACCCTAAACCCTAAACCCTTAATCCTAAACCCTTAAGCCCTAAACCCTAAACCCTTAAACCCTAAACCAGTAATCCTAAACCCTTAAGCCCTAAACCCTAAACCCTTAATACACCCTAAGCCCTGCACTGCGCAGAGCTTACCTCGAGAAATTTCTGAGGCCTCCGCCCATGCTGGGGCAGTCCACGCACGCGCGGCTCTGAGATGCCTACCATAGGGAGATCAATAGGGTTCAGGGTATAGGGTGTAGGATTTAGGGTTTAGGGTATAGGGTGTAGGGTTTAGGGTTCAGGGTTTAGGGTATAGGGTGTAGGGTTTAGGGTTCAGGGTTTTAGGGTTTAGGGCCTATATAGTTACCAATATTACGGTTCCATATTCTTTGTATACTCATGGTACCTCAAATGGACCTCAAAATGACATTGGTAGTTATTTAGGCCCTGTAGTACTTTGGGTTTTAAGGTCGCTTTGAAGGGTGTTCATTGGGGTGGTGTAGGGATTGGTTTAGGAATTTTACCAAAATTTGATGGAGACTCAAGCGGAAAAGAGGATGGAGACTGGGTTGGCGCAGCCGTTCGCAGGCTGTTCAGTGTAAAGCCTGGATAACTGCCAATAATTCCCTTACACTCCTATAAATGTGTCGCACAGGATGCCCGAAGAACCTTTTTCTATTTAAATAGGCTCAGCCCTAAATACACCCTAAACCCCATATATCCATTGGTAATCACGTTATTGAGAGGGACTCACAAGAGCAGAGAGGAGAATTCTGCCAGTGAGAGTGGGGGTCCTGGCCATGTGGCGGCCTGTGAGGACCTGCTTAAAAATCTTTGGTGCTGCCCCCTAGGAAAGGCGCTGAAAGGCTCTTGGCTGGGAGGCCTTGCGAGGTGCGGTAGAAGCCTGGAAATATTTTAATCCCAGGCCCCGCCTGGGAGGCCCCTACAAATGTGCCAATTGACTTGTTCATCTTCAGCTGGGTAGTCTTTTATTTGAGGATACTATGGTAGCCAATATAGAGTAAGATTATATCCTCCTTTTGGGGTATAGTATTTTATATAAGGAATATAATCTTGCTGGGTTTAACCACCAAAAACACGCTACCCAGCTGGGAATTGAGGCCGCCAACCCTACACCCCAACAGGAGATGGTTGGGGTGGTAGCCTGTGATGTCTTCACAGAGAGTGTTGATATGCTTTGATAATTCCCGGCTTCGATGGATTGTTTAACAGCATCGCGCGAGGGTCGCTGGGCGCAGGATGTGCCGAGACCTAAACCCTAAACCCTAACCGACCTCTGGGAGTGGGGTGGCGCCATCTGTGCATTGACCATCAATTGTGCTAGATGAGACGCCCTAAACCCTAAACCCTAAACCCTAAACCCTAAACCCCTAGACCTTAAACCCCTAGACCTTAAACTGCTCAACCATGAGCGCAAGGCTTACCATGACTGAGCAGTCTTGTACATGGGTTTACGGATGTGAGCTTAGGGTTAAGGGGCCTTGTATTGAGGGTTGTCTGGGATCTATAGGGAGATATAGGCTTTGGGGATCTGGGTTCTCATAATTTTGGCTTTTTGTTTTAGCGCTCTAGACGTTCGGGGCCCTATTATCATAGGGACCCCAAAAGCAATTCGGAGAAGCCTTGCATATGATGGCAGGTATGCGTATCACAATGCTTTCAGTTCTCACTGCCGTTTATTTCTGATGACCGCTGCTTCATCTGTTGCCACGGCTACGGTGGATTTTAGAAATCCCAACTGGCCCTCAACAACCAAAATCTTGGGAATTACGAGACTATACCGTAGTATTCTACTCAAGCCATGCGACATTTCTAGTTTAAGCAGTAGTGCGACTGCAGCAAGGCAACACCACTAGTATGATGCCTGCAGCCGCCGCTTCTCTGCTTCCGTCAACTATTCCTACTACTGCTGCTACTACTACTACTGCTGTTATTCTGCTACCACTCCTACCGCTCTACTAATCCAAATGCTACCAACAAGCAGCATTAATCGTATCATTATTGTTATTACTGTTTGTATTCTCTCAACCATGAATTTCGCACGTCTTCTTTCTCTACCTCCCATAGACGTCAAAACCCTAAACCCTAAACCCATCCTTGGCTTGAGGATTGCGCCGTCGCACTCACAACGGGCCATTGGCAGGGCCAGAGGGCAAACACCAGCCCAAGGAGACCGGCTCAAGGGCACAGACTTTAGGATTCAGGGTTTAGGGTTTAGGTTTAGGGTTTAGGGTATAGACTTTAGGATTTGAGCCATAATCTAAACTCCTTAAATGGGGTTATGTAGGGGATTATATAGGGGACTACTATAGGGGTTATTAAGGGGGATACTGGGAGTTTAGACTATGGCTCATTTAGGGTTTAGGTTTGAGCGTTTAAGGCTTAGGGCTTAAGCTGTAGGGTGTAGGGTTAAGAGTTTGGTGTTTAGGGCATAGGGTTTGCGTGGGGGACGCAACAGCCAGAAATACACAGGCGTTCCCAGATCCAACAAGCTTTGCAAATCAGGTTCTCCACATGACGATTTGCCTTTGGGGGGCAATTCCAAACCCTGAACGAATACGTGCTGGGTTGGTTGGGATCCTAGGTAGAGATCACTCCCCCTTAAAGTTTAGAGCTTGAGACTTAGGATTTTGTGTTTAGGTCTGCGTATTTTCGGGTTTTGCGGGCCTTCGCGCTTCACTGTTTAAGGGAGTTTGCTATGTAGGCTCACGAGGGTCTATGGGGCTTGAATCAGCTTTGTGCGTGGTCTGTAGGGTTACAAAGCAGTTTATCTGGACCCCGAAGGATGTGATAGGGTTCCACTATTCTGCAATGATTCTACAGGGGTTGGTTCTGGATATTTAGTATTTACAGAACGTTCGACCGCTTGGGGTTAACTGGGTCGTGGTAGGAAATGTGTTTTTCTGATATGATATGTTTGGACAGTATCCCAGCCACGAACCAGTTAGGATGTTCCGATTTATGGATTTGACGTTGGGGCCTGTGGATTGAGGTCGGGTATTGCCTCCATGCTATAACATCCCACTACTATGACAATTCTAGTAGTATTCCACCCGGAATAAGTGTTGTGTACATCCCTTTCAGATTCTACAGGCCTATGTCTTCCGTTCCTACAAGAATCTTGGTAGGCTGCTGTAGACCCCAAATAGCGGCAGACCCGCTGTAGAGAACTTCCGAGCATGACAGCCCCAAACGAGTGGAACAGCTCTGGAAGATCCGAATGCGACGACAGTTCTGCAAACGCAGCAGAACCTTAAGCTGCGGCGCGAGCTTGATCCGGCTGCTGCAAAAGCGGCCAGCGCGAAGGAGACGATTCTTCCTAGTGAAGCAAAGATTTCAAGAGTTCAAAGGGGACCGCTATACCCTTATACACCTGTACAGAACCCCTGGGACCTGGGATGTAGTAACTCATTTTTTACAATTCAGTTTTGCCAGATATAAGTAGACTGAAAGCCTTAGTCAGGAGCCCTATCCCTGAACCCAAGGCCCAAGCCCTAAACTCAGACACCCAAAGCCCCAAACCCTGAACTTCAACCCTAAACCCTAAACCTTAACGCCAAAACCTCAACCTTAAACCCTAAACCCTAAACCCTAAACCCTAAACCCTAAACCCTATGAATCCTAAACCCTAAACGCCAAAACCTCAATCCCTAACCTCTATGTCCAGCACCCTAAGCCTTAATTGGGGGGGTTCCTAAAATGGGGGGGGGGGGTGCGGTTCAGGGTTTAGGGTTCAGGGTTCCTGTTTGGGGGTCGCCATAGTAAGGATTGTGTATTGGAGTCCCCTTATTACCCTAAACCCTACTTGGAGGCCCATGGGACTTAGTAACCACTTTTAACTGGGCTTATAACCCT
>CAJNIZ010002828.1:0-25108 GCA_905231905.1 Symbiodinium pilosum | reverse complement strand
AGCAAGCTTTGGCTCAGCTGCAGCGATCAGCCCTGGTCGGGCTTCTGCATTGGACGCGGGCCCAATTTGCGCATCTAAGGATCCGAAACCTGCTTGGCGAGAATCAGCTCTGAATTGTGGACTTTGATTTGTTTTGGCTGCAATCAACACTCTATGTAGGTGTGCCATGGGTGCCTGACCTCGCAGCCTAGGACCTGGACATTGAACTATAGGCAAACCCTGGAATTTTCGAAGTTTTTGGCCTCCGGGATGTGCATCGAAAAAAACTAAGTGGAAGCAGTATGTGGAGGATCTAAAGAGTGCTTTAGCGGCCGTGTGCAAAATTCCTGGCTGCAGCCCTTGCGTTGACATCAGGGCACTGACATGGGGCTTCGATTTCAAGCAACTTGGTGACCGCAGGGGCATGCTGCAGTGTTCGGTTCAACATCCAAGCCAGGCAGCGAGCAGCAAGAGCTTCATCAAAATTGTTCAAACAACAGCATAGCCTTCCCCAAAAGCAGCCCCGCTGCGGTCATGAGACGCGCGCCGCGTCCACCTCAGCTTGGCAGATCTTCTTCAAAATCACAGACTGAGCCTCCGTTCACTTGCAGCCCCAAATTGAGGCGACGGCGAAACGTCACCAGTCGACCAGCATTCTTGGACAACCTTGCTGACGAGGTCCATCTTTGGAATTAAGTTTTGATGATACGATTTTTGTGCTTTTTTTTTTTTGCTTTCTAAACTTATTTTGTGCTGGCATAATTGGTCTCTATAAGGTCCTACGACCTTTTCCTGACACTACTGGCCCAAGGCCAGTATTGTATTGGACCAGCCCCACCTGGGTAAGACATTATGGGACCCCGCAAATAGAATTTTTCGACTATAGAACCTTGCTACTTGGGCCTGCCCAAAGGCTTTGTTAGAGAGCTTGGGTCCTGGGCAGGTGGGTGGGGCACTCCGACGTTAAGGAAAAACAAATTGCAGGTTTTTCTTTGACTGGTTGATTTCCAGTATTTCAGCTTGACATCACTTTTGAAACGTCTTGCATTTGACTTCCGTTGCAAACGCAGATTGAGTCTTATCCATGCAAGTTTGGCTGAGTGAGAATTTTTTAGTGGTAGGGGCTGGGGACCTACGGCGCCATGGTTTCATGTTATGTCTGAAACGGCGACTGGCTCAGAACCTGGAAGTGAGTTCGTTTCGGCAGAGCCAACTGTCTCCAGCCAATCTACAGATTCCAGCAGTGCGTTCTCAGATCTCAGTTTCGGTTGCGTTTCGTGCAAGCGTGAAATTGCGACCCGTATCTGGCTTTTTTTGCAAGAACGGGACAGGGCTCGGTTACTTGCAGCATCCCAGGAGCTGCAGGAGGACTGTCAGGAATACGCAGTGGAGGAGCTGGTTTAGAAACCAGTTCTTTTTCTCCTGGGGGATCATGGTATTTGGAAGGAGATTTCTGCTGCGGACATTCATCCAGGGAAAACTTTGAAAGATTCAATCCCTAGTGGTGCGTCATTCTTGCAGAGCTTCGAGGCGAGGGGGCCGTGGATGCAACAAATCTTGTTGATCAGGCCTACAAGGGTACAAAGGACTCACATGGTTGCAAGAGGCTCGGTACTGTTCTTGAAGACATTCGGAAGAAGTATTCACGTGTGGACAAGGCCTCGGTTTCCTCACTGGTCCGATCTGTGAGGGAGGGGCCGACGATTTACATGGCACCCAAAGCGGACCCCGGAGAGGTTATGCTAGTCTGGTTTCAAATAGCACTGCCATTGGACTGGAGATTCTGGAGCGAACGTTACGTTCCAAGAAGTCCTCAACCCGTGCTGAAAAAGAATCAGTGGAAAAGGAGAAATGGGCTCTCTTGATCGCTGAAATGATCCGCGATGCTAAGCTCCCGGCCGCAGCACGCATCGATGCTTTGGAGAACTCCAGTCGTCTGTGGGTCAGGGCTTTTGGAGCAAGAAGGGCAAAGACTTTGCGGAATCGATGCAGGTCTTGGGTGCCAATTGCTAACTGGCTGCAGTTTTTGCTTGTAGAGTGCGGCCCGCTTTGGCCAATGATCTGCTGCAGTACATGGAGGAAAGGCATGACGTACAGCCGATGGGGAAAACGGTGCCTCTGCATCCTCAGTGCGTTAACTGTGATAGAACAGGTGGGACAAGTAGAAGTTCCCGAGAGGCTGGCTACGGTTTCCTCTTCAACGTCATCAAACCATGGGAGACGGAGTTGGACACGCGGGCGCGGAAGTCGGCTTCCCTTCTGACCGTTGCTATGTTGATTTCGGCGGAGTTTGATGAATACCAAGACCTCTGGTCCTGGTAAGAAGGCTGCGGCGCTACATGCTTTCGTGATGCGCGGCATTTCGCTCACAGGCTATGACTGGCTTAAGGAGGGCTTCAACTTGATTCATTCAGGACCTCTGGCCTGGCATAGGGATCACCTTGCTTTCATTTTCGAAGAGAATTGGGTTGACTTCTATCATATGAAGCCAGACGCGAATGACGAGTCAAACTGGCTGCAAGTTAAGGTGCCCCGGACTTGAGCTTTCCCAAAAGATGTAGAGAGCGAGATCGCAGCGTCATTGACTGAAAGTTTCGATTGAGTTGCGTGAGCAGGCCTCAGCGATCTGGACAAGTTTTGTTTGAGGGATGCGCGTGAATTGATGCACCATGAGCTCTGTTGCAACAGTTTTGGCTGGGAGTTGGATCAGTTGTGTCCCATCTAGGCTTTGATCAATCCGCGTGGATTTGCCTGCAGGAGTGACAGAGAATGAGGCCAAAGAGTACCTGAGTTCCAAGGTTGATGCAGATTTGGCACATCTGCTACAGGAGGCCGGGACTCCTCTGGGGCTCCAGTACAGGCTCACTCAGTATTTCAAGTCAGTTCGCAGTCTTGCAGGGTACGCCGACAAGCGTAGTTATGTCAGGGCAGTGCTGGAACAAGAGTTTGGTCACTGGAGAAAAGAGCAGCCTCATCTCCGCGTGAGAAGGCGGACGTGAGTACGCATCTATGGACGCCAGCATCAAAGGCCGTATGGCAATGCGTGGGGCTTTTCAAGTGTTTGGGTGCGTTTACGGGAGATGACTGTGTTGGTGGTCTCTCTTTATTTGAAAGTTGACGAAAGCATGTTGGCTGGGGCCAACTGGGACACTATCACTGAGCTGATGTCCCTCTTAAAGGCTATCGATGCTGCTTGGATTGTCGGGGCAGAGTGGAGTCGCAGCGCGCAAGAGTTGCAAGAGATGCAACTGGACAGGTACTGTCCAGGAGATTTGGTGGTGCCTGATGGAGGCCCCACTATCTCGACGGGCTCCGTGTTGGATTTCTGACTTGTCAGTAAGAAGCTTGCTAACAAGGCAACGTGTCGCGTGGTTCATGCTGTGCCATGGAAGCCGCAGTGTGCGGTGTTGCTTAGCTTGGGCCTGACTGCAGAGGTGCTGAGTTTGCCGTGCCTGGAACGTTATGGGAAGATTCCGTTGTGCCAGGGGCCGCGCCTGCCCTGGAGCCATTTTAAGCAAACCGACGTCGAGGTCAGAATGCCTCTCGAACCTCACTCACGGCGTTGCAACAAAAAGCTTGACAGCATGTTTGCGCAGTTCCTTGCTCAGTGTGAAGCTTGGGTGATGTCCACCGTCACCGACGTCACAAATGTCAAGCAGGGCAGAGGTCGCATCCTTGAAGTGGGTGTGGTTAAGCTTGACCACCTCAAGGCGCCAGCTGCTGTTTGGAAAGACAAAGCTGTGGGTTTCTGGAGTCTGCTTTGCAGGTGGGTGTCGGATTTTTGTCGGAAGCGTGCCCAACACAAGCGAGCTGATTCTTCGATGGCTTTTCCACGGAATTTGCGCGGGCGGCGTGCAAGATGGGTCAGTGTTGGCCGAGAGGGCAGCCTTCTGTTTCTGAAATTGGTTTGTGTATCAATCCTTGCCAGCCCTGAGCGGTCAAAGGCGTTTTCGTTTTTGGCGCTTCAATATGTGTTGCTGCGCCTCAACGATTGCGCCCAGTTTGTGAGTGAAAAGGCAATTGAGCAGCTTCAAGCTCATGTGCACGAGGCCCAACTTGTCAGCCTCGCTGAGGCTAGAAATAAGGCCAAGCAATGGGCTGAAGAAGCTGTTAAAAGGCCTGCTCGTACTCCGCAACCGACCCCCTTTGAGACCACAACGCCCAGATGATACAAATTTCAGCATGGATGAGCTAGACGATACGTTAGGAAAACTTCGGAAAAACAAGGCGCCCGGCCCGGATAAAGTATCTAACGAATTGCTATTAATGATGGACCCTCAGACCAAAACGCTGCGTCTTGGCTGTTATAACCGAATCTGGGTGGAGGGAGAGGCTCCAGAATCATGGAAAGAAGCGGTGGTAGTATCTATTTACAAGGGAAAAGGAGCAGACACAGACCCAGCAAACTATAGACCTATTTCGCTTCTCAATTCCATCTATAAGCTGTTTGCGGCTATGCTACAAAGCCGACTTGCTAGCTAGCGCGATTGCAACCTCAGGAGCACACGGCTTCAGACCACAACGCGATACTAGGCGCCCTGTATGTATTCTCAGAAGGGTAATGGAGTGGTCAGATATGACCCTGCCAATGCTGCCCTGTGCTTAAATGCTACTGAAAAGGCGTCCTTCCACGATATCTGAGAACCCAGATACTTGACCTGCGTTGTGGTCGGGATTTCCGGGCTGTTGATAAAATAAAGTTTGGGGGTGCTATACCGCGGGTCCGTTAGAAGCTCTGTTGTAGACCTATTTAGTTTCATACCATACAAATCCGCCTGAACTTCCAGGGCGTGTAGGATGCTTTGAAGCTGCGTTGTGGTCAAGGCCATGAGTAGCGTGTCATCCGCGTACTCTATGTCACGTGTGGGTCTGGCAACTGACCACGTGTTGGTTGGGGTGCCCTCTGCTAGCAAAGCTGTATCCGTGTCTTCCAAATTACTGTTAGAACCATGATGAATAGATACGGGCACAAAGGACAGCCCTGCTAAATACCCGATCCTACCTGTCCCTTAGCATCCTCCCCCGGCGGATTGGTCGTATAAAAGGTGGCGCCCG
Source organism: Symbiodinium pilosum (assembly GCA_905231905.1). NCBI lineage: Eukaryota > Dinophyceae > Suessiales > Symbiodiniaceae > Symbiodinium > Symbiodinium pilosum. The sequence continues at coordinate 20,074 of CAJNIZ010002828.1, read as the reverse complement.
TATAGAAAAAGATGATTAACTTAAGGGCCCTGTCAGACAACCCAAACCTCTTTCCAGTCCGAACGTACAGTCTAGACGCATTAACGCCCACGGATAAGAACCTAGACAGAATAGATGCCTTCTTCTCGAGATTCTCGAGGAGGATTTTTTTTATCAAAGCCTCCTACTACTCCAGAGTCAGCAACCATGTAGTGTGGAGAACCACCAATTATTCTCAGAAACCCTGAAAAAGACTTCATAAGATCCAATACAAGATGTTGGGAGAGGTATTTGCAGCAGATGTTGATAACCCTTTACACGTTGTGGTGTTCGCGTCAGCATTTGGGGACAGAATAAGAGTAACAGGAAGCAAACGGGGTCGGAAAAAGGCATACTGGGTAGAGACCACAACGCAACGCTTTTTCCGAGAACGCTGGACCAACCTAGAACGGGCTGACATAGGACCACACTGCCCATATTCCTCCATTTATAGAGACCTAGCCAGCTCAGAGCAGGCGCCAATGCGCGCACCGCATAGATTGCGCGCCCAGCGTTAGCAAAAAAATACAGCACAAGAGGGCCGGCAAAACCGGCGGGTTAAAGGTGAAGAAATCCGATAAACTCTGCAAGCAAAAGCCCTGGTAGCCGTCAGTGGCTATGCGTGGGAGATGGCTAGCTGAAAGCTAGAGACGTCTCTCGGGCTACAAAGAGTGTGGCTAGCCTCTGGCTAGAGATGTCTCTCAGTTGCACAAAGAGCAGGTTTCTGCCACAAAGCTAAAAAGGACCGCCAGCGAGTTTTAGCTAGGGCTGTGTTGTAACGTGCAAACGCAGATGTACTGCACCTTTAGGTAGCTGCGAGGTAAAGTGCAAGTGCAAGTGTTTGAGAGTCTGCCTGCAACTTTACCGTTTGTCCTTTTATTTTGCTAGCAACCGCTAGCGATTTGAACACGTCTGTGTAAACCTTTGAGGGTTGGTGGTGGGCTAGTTAGTAATGCTAACGCATGCGAAGTGAGAGTTTGCCTAACATGCGGTTCCCAAAAAGAGGGAATCTTTCACTAGATACAGGATGCCTGAGGAGCTCCGGGTCCGCCGCAACAATCATGGGACCTCGTATATGCAATGGGCCCTTGTACGCAAGAACATTGACAGGCAGCAAACCGGCCGCGACGCAGGTCCATCGCTGCGCCCATTGCAGAGAGGCATGACCTCGTGACTTGGATTGTTCAGAGGCATGGGGAGCTTACGGTTTAGGAGTCAGGCTATTCAGGCGAAGGGATCAGTTATGTGGGCCCAGCGAGATCCTGCAAGAGTTGCAGGTATATGTGGGGACTATTGAAATGCAAATTTCTGGAATTATTGCAGGCTTGCACAATTGCTGAGTAGTGACTTGCATGCCCCTAGATATCTAGCAGACCAGCTTAGGAAGTAGTTCAGCGTTTGTCGTGCGTCGACTTCCAGATGCGCTGCGGGTGATAGGGAGCATGATTCCGTACTTGGTGGTACTGTTTGGGTCACATTGCAACTGTTTGATGACTTTTAGCCTTTTGGCCCTCCGAGTGGCGGAGTAAGTTTCTAAACTATCGGCTTTTTGGTTTGGGCCAGCAGTACTTGGGCACTGTATTGCACCTCTGCAGAAGTGCAGACGCACCATAGCATGCATTGGAGTGACGCTTCTACACAAGCATGTAACACGACATGGCGGACTTACCAAGGATTTTTGTGTCTATTCAGCTTATGCTCTGCGCTTCCGATGGTTGAGGTCCCTGATCACCGCCAAAAGTAGGGTTGCCACAGTCCTTGTACTGAGATTTTACCCTAGACTTTAAACTCTGACCCCTAAAACCCCGAACCCAAACCTAGGCCTCGCGACCCTAAACCTCAAACCCAAAATCTGCCTAGCAGGCTGCCCGGCAGGCAGGTAAGGTCAACCCTAAGCCCTAAATCTTCGAGCGGCGCTGAAGCAAGAGCCCGGTTGCACCCATGATTTTGTTCATAGGGTCCAGGGAGTCTCTAGTCTGCATAAGGTGCGAAGAATGACATTCATATAATCACGATTTCCTTTTATGGCATGCTTCGCTGAGCACCCTCGTCAATTTGACACGTGTTTTTTTTGGCTGCATGTGTACAGATGTTACCCAAGCCTGAGGTCTATCGCCTACAACTATTAATGCATTCCCATTAACATTCATGTCGGGTTTTTGAGGCAGCAGATGATACGCCTCGGAGTGAAGTTCAGGTGGGCTTGCAGCTGTTGTCAACTGTATTCCATTGTTTGCGGGTAGGTGTAGAAGAGGAGTTTGAAGGGAGTAGAGGCCGGGAGGGTGTTTTCCCAGAATCTCCACTGTCACTGTCTGGTGTGCTCTTGGAGTTCTGGATCGCCACAGTCTGGTCCGCTTATGTGGTTTTTCTGTCACGGTCTGGTCCCGTCTTGGGGTCCGGGCATGCCACTTTCACTGTCCCAGTCTGGTCCGTTTTTGGGGTTCTGGAGTTTCACGGTCTGGTTCACTCTTGGAGTTTTTCATTGTCAGATTTTGTCCAGTGAACTTCTTGAAAAATGCACTGGACAAAATCTGGTGTGATCTGTGGAAGTGTGTGTGTGGTAGGTTGTGGGTTCTTTCTGTCTCAACAGACACAACCCTAAGAATCCAGGCTACCAAAAAAATGTGTTTGTCAAACACATGTTTTTGGTGGCCTGGATTCTTAGGGTTGTGTCTGTTGAGAGGTGACATTGTTCAGTAAGGTGTTGAAGTGATTTTGCGCACCCAACAGATGTTGACGTGGGAGTGTGTGTGGTAGGTTGTGGGTTCTTTCTGTCTCAACAGACACAACCCTAAGAATCCAGGCTACCAAAAAAATGTGTTTGTCAAACACATGTTTTTGGTAGACTGGATTCTTAGGGTTGTGTCTGTTGAGAGGTGACATTGTTCAATAAGGTGTTGAAGTGATTTTGCGCACCCAGCAGATGTTGACGTGGAAGTGTGCGTGGTAGGTTGTGGGCTCTTTCTGTCTCAACTGACAAAACTCTAAGAATCCAGCCAATGGCAGCATGGTGTGGAAATAGGGGGAGCCGCCATCATGTTTGGAAGAGGCAATGGAACTTGTCGTGCAGACAAATATTTGTGTGTCGTGGTGACTGAGTGTTTCATGCCTTTTAGGGGCATTGTGGAGCTTTGCTTTCGTAGGGTTGGAGATGGGTTTTTGGAGCTTTTGCTGTGGGGTCCTTGGAACAGAGCTGCGCCTTGCATGCTTGGCCACCCCTATTTCAATGGGTAGGTGCTCCGACAGCTCCTAGAGCAGGAGCCAAGCGCAGGGCACACAAGTCTCTTGATTCCAGCAGCTATGGCAAAGTGGGAACTGAAAGGGTCCTAATTGCATCCTTTAAGCCCTGCTAATCCAGATCCTGCATCCGAAGCCCCAAGTCTAAATCACGAAATCCTGAAAGCGTCCTGCAGGACAACAAAATCGACACGCTGTTGGGACTCGCCCCTCAGCCTTGACGTGATGAAGTTTGGGATTTTGGGATGTAGCATGTGGGAATTAGAGTTCGTGGTTTTGGGGTGTAGGGTGTAGGCTTCAGGGTGTGGGTTTGGGGTTTCAGGTTGGGGTCTAGGGCTTCGGGGTTGGGGATTTAGGTGTTGAGTGTTGGGCTTCGGGAATAATAGGGGCTGCGGTTTGGGTTTGCATGCCTCTTTTCCCTGCTACATAACCCGCAAAGAGCTTGAGCTTTTTAATCGCTTCGTTTCTCGGTTTTTTGTTGCTGCTGCAGCCGCTTTTGCCGCAGTTTGTTGAAGCGTGGGCTTCCTTTGTCTTTGCTCTCATTCGCTTGAGGTCTTCCATGGTGTCCGCCTCTTTCATTTTTCTGTCTTGCAACCTCTGCTTCCGAGAGCTTTTGCTTTTCTTTTGTTCTTCATTTCATCATTCTTTTCTTCTGCTCTTTGCGCGTTAGCATCAGATAACTCGTCTGGAACTTTGGAGCTTGCTGACGCACTGCGGGGCTGCTTCCTCTTCCAACCTTTTTTTTTCTCCATCTATTCCTTTCTGCCATGCTTCAAACATTGTAGGTGAATTTCTGTCTTCGCCCGGGATCTCCAGCGGAGGGCTTTGCGACTGTTTGCGGTTCTTGTAACAGCACCAAACCTAGTTTGGGAACCTCGAACTGCATTTCTTCGAACCAAATCCGAAAGCCTGAGCTCAATACTTTGGCCCAAGGAGACGCAATGCTCCATGGTGTCTAAATACCTAAACGTAAGCCCTTAAAAACTCACAAAGGTGAGCGCCGCCGGTGCTGTACTGACCTTGCCGATGCGGCATCCCCTATAAAGAACTAGAGTTGTACCCCTGAAGGCCCTTAAACCCTGAACACCAAACCCTGAACCGGTGGAGAAAAGGTGTGTCAAAAAAAAACCTCTAAACCACTCTAAACCCGGGTCGCTACTGGCCTTGCTGCGACAGCAGTTCTTTCGAGGAAAAAAGTCCGACAAAAAAGATACCTAGACGCTAAATTCTATAGACTCTAAACCCTCAACCTTAAACCCTAATCTCTCAGCCATATACACTCAACCCGAAACCCCAAATTCCAGTCCCTGAGAGCTTGGCTCTAGTGACGAACGGCGGGCACGGCTCGAGCAGAGGGTTTCTGAGCCTGCGTACGAACAGCAAGCTAAGCGCGTATACTTCTCCCTTACAACCCAAAGAGTCTGTGTAGCTATATAGCCTCGCCCAAAGGGTACAGCTACATGGACTCTTTGGGAAGTAGTCATCGTTGATAAGACGAGCCTAGTGATACAAGTCTAGAATCATTATACCTACACTCCTTGGCCCACTCTTCCTCCAACTGAAGCAGCAGCTGGCACTGGAGCTTCGGATCATCTTTAATCGAGTCATGGCGTCCAGCTTCAAATCCTATCTCCAAACCCGCTGCAGTTTGGTGATCTCTTCGACCTGGGTTTCCGATTTGAAGAATGCGCCATATCAAGCTTTAGGGGGAACGGATAAAGAAGATCAACCCAACCTCCACAGCATCCTGAAGCCTTGTCTTCAGAGCATTAATCCATTGCCGCTAGCAAACTGAGGAAAGTGGGCCCAATAGTCTAGGAGAAGAGATGGGGTGTCCCTAAGGGTTGGCGGGGTTCCTAAAGGGGGGGTTATATAGGGTTGTGGGCGCGAAATGTTTTTCCCATAGGTTTTGGAGTCAGGGTCAGGTCATTGTAGTAGAGCCCAACAAGGAATACAAGGAAAGGTTTGTTAATCGTGCTCAAATTAGGTTGGACTTTTTGAAACCACATCCCTACAGAATCCGTATAAGGGTTCGCTGTATGACCCCTTGTAATGGCCCTACCTGGACACTGGACGTTCTAACTTTTTGGCGAAGTACCCTAAGAATATGTGAGCTACAGTCTAAACTCCTATTATCCCCCTTGATAACCTCCATAGTAGTCGACCTTAAACCCTAAACCCTATATTTGTCCCCTAGAAAACCTCCTTTAAGGAGTTAAGACTTTCATTCATGTAGAACAGAACCCAAGAACAGATGGACATCCAGGGTCCAAGTAGACCCTGAACGCTTAGGGTATATGGCTTAGGCTGGGTTTTAGAGTTCCAGAGTGGGGCCTTTGGATCTTGCTTGCCTGAACGAAATGCCCAAGTACCTGAATGTTGGTACCAACTAGAAGAGTATTGATGTCGTCTGAAGTCTAAAGCTTAGCTTTACCCACATGTAAGACCCGTGGTAGAAGATTGAAAATCCTAGCAGATCGAATGTTATGCATATAGTTTAATCAAAGGGTTTAAGGCTCTCATTGCGCATCTGTGTCGTCGAATACGTCACTGAAAAGGCCTTGTATAGCCTGGCACGTAAATCGCTGCTTCTGATGTGCAAGCATCTGTCCTAAAACCCTTACCTGTATAGTTTGGCAAGTTCCTCGCAAACTGCAACCCTGAAATTGCCAAGCCTTCTTGCCAGGTCCTAGACTCACTATCCCCGTACATGATTTTCGCAGCATCCTGAACAAAATGCTGTAATCTGAGGACAAGTACGGATAGATAGAGATATGTGTTCATGGTAGCTTCCGTGCATATAACAGAGACCCACTATAGACACCTGCATACGAGGAGCCATGTCGTGGTACATCCAAAATTGCTCCGGGAAACGAACTATCTTACTGTCTCTCCCTCTCTGTCTCTCTCTCTCTCTCTCTATAGATGAGCCAGTACATATAATATACACAGTATATAGTGTTAAATGCCTTCATATTTTTCTTAACAGGACTTACAGGATTTGTAGGGATACATGCGGATAATTTATCCCTACTGGATAAATGTTGTTGAGGGCTTTATCCACGCTCTTGATTAAAGGCCCCTGGCCACCCTAGAATACTGTCCGAGCCCCAAAATTCTGGAGATCCGAGATCCCCCCCCAAAAATAGATCATGCAAAGTACAAGTAGTATGTTTAAGCAGAAGTAGCAAGAGCTAGAGTATGAGGCAGGAACAAGAGTTTGCTACAGAGGATGAGAAGTTGGATTCGAATTGGTGTTGGCTACCAGTTGATTTACGACAAGTTCCAATTTAATTTCAAAGGTTTCTTTACGTGATGTCATCCTAATGTTGAAAGAGATTTCAATAGGTTTTAATTATGAAAAGGGCCCGAAACCGATGACCTTGAAAGAAGCCTCTATTATTCTAGGTTTTTCCATATTTTTAAAGAAAGACCCTCTTTCGCAAGGACTGTAAGCGGTAGCTCAGGAAGCAAAGTTTGAGCCTCCAATTCTGAAAGACTTTTTAGCAAATCAGCTCTTACAAGCAATTTTTTGGCTCATAAGTGATTAAGCGAAACCTTTCTTATTTAGGATTTGAGGATTTAAGATTTGAGCTTTAGCCGTGAGAGTCAAACGGATTTCAAACCGGGTTCTTGGGGGACCACGGAATCTTCACTACATCCGTAACTTCGAAAAAATCTCTTCGACAGCAGCTATCCGAATGGTGCCTGTGACAAATCTTAAACCATATACCCTCAACCTTGAACCCTCAAGCCTAAACCACAGACCTCGAACCCTAAGCCCCGCATCCTAGGCCTTGAGCCCTCATCCCCAAGACACCCGAACCAGTACCCTTCACACTATGGTCAGACCAGAGACCCCAAGCAGCTTCTGATCGGTTCGAAAAATATCAAATGTCTGCTTCAACCAGCATTCCAACGTCACATTTTGGCTACCTAACGCTTAAAGATTTAGTAAAACGAGCTCCAACTGTCCATCTTCCATTGTATGGAAATTTGGTTTGCCAGTTCCCAGAGGTGACTCTGATGGCGTGGCTTCAAGGACTGAAGTGGGAAGGTATACCGTACCATGTGACACTACGCCCGCACGGAGGTAAAAAATGTGCCTGAGTTATTACGTAGTTGCTTACCCATGCCTTGTCGGGAGTAGGCGCATCGATTAGAAAATATTCATGGGGCCTTTCTGGGGCTCAGTATTGGGATCCATGCCCGTGTCAAAGATCTCATTGGTGAAGGTTGTGGCGGGGATGGTGGAATGTCCTGTCATGGTAAATGTTCGGCCCTGGGCAATGCAGCTTGGCAATGATGTTGCCATCAGGCACATGGACATGCGGCGTACGGGTTTCACGAACAGTGCTTGAATTGCATATGAGCTTCGATATTGACACACGTCTGACACGCGCGTGAGGATCGGAAAGCTGCTGTTGAGCCATTTGCAGAGGTAGCAATGTCACAGCCGTATGGTGGCATCCAGCGTCCCTATAAAATGGATCAGTCCTGCAAAAATGTGGATCGGGCATGCAATACACCAGGACTTCGGGATATGCCCAAAAGCTGTGAAGTTTTGGTGCGCAAAAATTCTGCAAGAGGTGGAAGACTGAACGAGCATGTGTCCGTGTGCTGATATGAGCATACAAGCCGTATTCTAAACCATTCAAGGGGGGCTATATAGGGGATTATTATCGTGGGGGGGGGTTATTAAAAGGGATACTAGGACTGTAGACTATAGCTGATGTGCTAGGGTTTGAGACCCTTGCTATTTCCAGACGCAACAATCGGTAGCCCTCTATTTATTGAAGGGAATCCATGCAATGCATGTGCTGATTTCGCTGCCCAGTGTGATGCAGCGTTTGATGTCGGCTGGACTCCCAATCATGCCAGGATGGGTCACAGAGCTCAGCTGAGAGCACTTTGTAAGAAGTCTCCAGTACTAGGGGCGTTCAGTTTCGTTGTGGTTGCGTAAGCCGGGGCCTGCAGCGCAGAAGCTTGTGGAAGCCTGCCGCGGAAGAGCTTGAGAAGCGATGAACGCGGAAGCCGCGGAAGCACCTGCTTTCACATGTAGGGCGATATTTTTGGAGCCTGATGGCACGTTGCCAGCGTGTTATTGGGGTTCAAAATTTCGCCGTGTAACCCAGAAACCCGTTGCTAATCCTTGTGTCGCACCTCTCCCTAAGTTTTGCTCTGCGGTAGCTTTCTTTCGATTTAGTATTTTGTTGAGGGCGGCACTGGACAATGCCATGGACAATGCCATAAGCATTGCAGGCACAAAAATGTGAAGGACTCCGCTACTCATTTACGTGGGCGCGTCCGCTCTGACCTTTGTTGACCCATGTAATGATGTTGCCGGTTTTCCTGATTCTCGGATGTGCAGCCCTTCGCGCAAAGCAGCAAGCTTGCCTGCGCTCGGCTCAAGGGTAGGCCCCCTTTGCTGTAGCGCAAACTTGACATGAGCCATAGCCTAAACTCGAATCAATAACCCTTATAATCATTATAATATTCTTTCATACAGCCCCCTTTAAGGAGTTTAGAATAAAGCTCAGATTGGGATTAGATAAAGTGACTGCGCTGAAAAAGCCTAACCTCATGGATGTGTGGTTCACACGATTCATCAACCATGGAGTGCGTAAAAGCAAACCCGGTTGGTCATAACATGGGACACAAACAGAACATAAAAGAACAAACATCACGATAGGCGAAGCACTCGCACGGGTCCCCTAGCCGCCATAGCTTTGTGCGGGAAGTTGTCAAGGCATGACTCGCATGTTACGCAAGCAGCAGGCAAACTCTTTTCGGAGTTGCAATGGAGAAGTATCGACAGTTTGCAGACGGAGGCCATGCGTGCCCTTGCGTGCCCTTGCGATTGTCATGACTGTCTGATGTGGGATTATGGTTGCTCAAATTATGGCAGGCACCGGCGTGAACCCATTCGTTCCGGCTTGGTCACATCACAAGGCAGCAGCTCCAATTTTCCTTGTGCTGGAAGTTCGGTGCTCTCACGCCACAGCAACGCCACCTTGCTGTTTCATCCTCAGTCGGGGCTGCTGATGCAATGCGCGAAGCTGGTCGTGGCCTCAGCTCTGCTGGGCGCGTGACAGAGCTGCAGGTCTTGCTGGTGTGACAGATCAGGTGCTTCTCCCTCTCGCAGTTTTGCGACTCTGCATGGTTGCAACAGCTTTTCTATGGCCATTAGCTCAGACTCTGCGGACTGACAGAGGGAAGCCAGATGTTAAGAAATGAACGAACTGAGGTTGGTACTCGCAGAATTGCTATGCTGGCCTCTTAGCGCCGTTCCCGTGGTGAGGCAGGGCATGTTTGCTGGGTGGTCGTGTCGAAACATGAACATGGCCATGGCACCCTTGCAATTCCATCGCTAGCTCGTATGGGTAGCCGTTCTGATGAAGCTTGTTGTGGGTCCCCAAGAGTCCAAGGCACGTTATGCTCATGAGATCATTGCGATTTCGATTCATAGGGCTACTCGCAGGCAAGTTCAGCTGTCACCTGCTCTGCCGGACACAGGCGACCCCTGCACTGGCTTTTGTCTTATGCGGGATGCAGTCTCGCACTACTTGGCCTTGGCCGGGACCACAGCTTAAGGCTTCCTGAACGTTGTGAAGGATTGATAGATTTTGCGGCAAGAAGTTGCGCGCTTGCTCCCGGCTTCCAGGCTTCTGGTTTACCGCAGGAGGCTGAAAACTCTCTCAACTCACTTAGAGTTGTAATCATATGATCTTTGCAGGTCATGTGCTGGCAGATCATCGACGGCTGAAGCTTGCACCTCCAAAGGCAAACCGGCAAGGGGCGTGTAGCTAGCAGGCTTCTATGCGCGGTTCGTGCATGGGAAGGCAGGTGTACTGAGTCTACACCATGGTTCTGGAACTGGCATATTGACCTTTCTTTAGGTCAGCGCTGATGCAGGGGTTTGCCTTCGCATCACAGCCAGTTTGTCAGGTGAGCCGCTCGTCTTGTTATGATGCTCGACGAGGATGCCTGGTGCTATCAAACATGCACGGTGGCTGCATTACTTTCGTCACTTGAAATGGGCAACCGTGAACAGCCTCATTATGCTGCATAAGGCAGGGCCTGACAGATGTCCTGTACTTGGGCATGAGGCTGGCCTGCGGCTTTCCTTCTGGTAACCGAGAATCGAAACCCTTTTGATCCGCGCTGCATACGGGCAGCTGTTGCAGTGTAACCTTGCATGCAGAGCCTTGTGCAGGCTGTGTCCTGTGTTTGTCTTTCCGGCAGTTGATGGGTCGCTCGCACCCCGGCATGTCATGTTAGAGGTTGGTCTGAAAGCTGCCGATGCGTAAGCATTCTCCCGTTTTGTGGCTTGGTTCTCCTAGGCCTATCCCATACTACTCGATTCTGGGGGCACTTCGCAGCATGCCTCTGAGTTTCAGTTGTATCCTGAGGTGGCGTGAGGTGTTTGGGCATCTCATGCCGGCCATGGGTCCTTATCGATGTTCTTGGAAGCGGCGGGTCGTTCGCGGATTTTGTTTCGTTCTCCCTGGCGGTTTTGAACAATGCTGGGCGAGAGCTTGCTAGTGTTGCTCACTACAATAGCATTTGCTGTAGCTACTGCTCTCCCATTGCCGCCCCAGCCACCACCACTCCCGCCGCTGGCGCCACAGCCATTGCTACCTCTGGCGCTATCATTAAGTTCATCTACCACTGCTACAGCCTCTTCCTGTTGTTGCTCTTCAACAGCAGCCACCAGCTCGCGTGTAGAAATTGTCGGGAGAGATGCAGAAGAAAGTGAGTGTATTCAGATTTTATTTGGACGGCAGATATCCGAGCAAATGAAGGTTCTGAGACACACAAGGCCTCTCAAAACAATCTGGCTCGTTCCAGTGTATAGCTTATCAGTCGAAATCTCGCCTTGCCACCTTAATAGTCCAAGACTCAGTATCCTGCATGGCCTTAATCGAGCGGCTTTGCTTGAGAACGGTCGCACCAGGTATATGGACAAAGCCGTTGTTCACAGAAATCAAGGTCAACACTGGTGAAGCATTGTTTTGCATACGTTCTGATACTATGTGAAAGCTCTTGAGGGGCAATGATCAAGAGTTGGTTTGCACATGAATGCAGTTTTTTGCTCGTAGAGTCTTTGCGCCACAGAAGGAAGTGCCTTCATCTCCCGGAAGAATTGGGTAGACTGATGCATTGCAGAGACGTGTGGCGAGTGAAAGAGATGATTGTTGTCGTTGCTGCTGCTGCTGCTGCTGCTGCTGCTGCTGTTGGTGTTGTTGCTTGTGGTGGCGGTGGTGGTGCTGGTGTCGTTGTGGATTTGCGGGCATGATTTACAGCTTGGATTATTGGGTGATTTTTCAGGAATAGGCATGACCAGGGATCAGTGGGCCAACCCTTGGATTAGTTGACAATCATTATTACGACTACTTTCAAGGCTGTTCCTCTACTTCATCATCGCCAATACAAAGTTCATCGTTGGATGAGAAATGCATCTTTCATTTCAACTCAATTGCCACTTTCCCGTATAGAATTTTCTGGAAAAGAGGAAAAGCCTCATCATCTGATGATTCTATCCTTCCTTGCTGATGCCACTACATTCTTCTCTTTGCTTTTGCAAGTTGTTTGGTTCTTGAAATTTTTTTACTTTCTGCAGAACATGGCATGCATTCGGTAAAGGGCGCGCTCTGTTTTTTCAACCGAAGCAAAGGTCTACAGCTTCCCTGCACCTTCCCAAGGTGCAGCTAGTTTGCCTACATGCTGTAGTCCCTTGTCATTGAAAAAGGCTGTCTGCAGGGCCTTCAATGACGGCAAGCCCTTCAACCCATGCCGATAAGCCTGAGAGCTCCACTGCTCCAACATAGTTGGATCTGACTTGCAGACTCTGAGGCAAAAGCAGTAAGTGTAGCTAGTGGCGACGAATGTGCTCCATCCACTACCTGAGCGAGGATGGCTGGATCTAGCTTCCCAGGTTCCGACCTGATTGTCCTTAAGACTACGAAGTTGAACAAGACGCAAGAATTCTGAGGCGTTGTGCTGCAGCCTTGGCTTTGAGACCAAGGTGTGCCACAACGTGGCAGGGTGTTGCTGAGTGGGCAGCCATTGGAAAAAGCGACGCCGAGATGGCAATAGTGGGAGTGAGAGAGCACCAGCAACAGCAGCAGCAGCAGCAGCAGCAGCAGCAGCAGCAGCAGTGGCTGCAGCTACAGATACAGCAACAGCTACTGCTACCGCTACTGTTACCGCTACCGCCACGGGTGCCGCTACCACCACCTGCGCAGCAACAATGACGATGCTTGCTTCAGACGCTTCGACTAGCAAGACCATAGGCAGCCATAAGCTCTTGCCTGATGCACAATTTGGTCATTTAATTTGTTTTGCTGCAGTGCAGCTTCATGATGGGAAGATGTTCATTGTCACGGACAGATGTGTGTAGCAGTACTCTTTACCCTGGGTTCCTAGGTCCTTTAGGCAGCGCTAATGACGTTGGCCAGGTAAAGGCGCACTGTCATGTGTTGTCGGTCTGCAGGCATTAACCCAAAGAAGCAGCCTTAACACACACAAAAAACAAAAAAACAGAAAAGCAAGTGGCACGCTTTGATGGTCGAACGCCCAGGGGCTGGTGCCCGGCGGGCTTCTCCAGCTTCTGAGAAGCCGCCGCTCTGCTTGAACGGAGGATTTTTTTGTGGTAAGTGCTGCTTTTAGAGCTGATCCAGGCAGTCCTTGCGTGACATCGCAGAAGAAGCCAGGGCAGGCCTTGAGCCGGTCAACAGCAATTTCGTCAATTTAAGATGCATTTCAGGCTGGCGTGGACCTGTTGTTGTCTTTCCGGAAGTGCCTCTGGCATCATTGATGACGAGCTTGGGGCTTGAGATTTGTTGAAGCGTGTGCATTGAAGGGTGCGCGCACAAATGGGACGGCAGTCCTGGCACGGAGCTTGAGCCGTAGGATACCTTCGCAAGTCTGACAGCCTTCAGTGCAGCTTTCAGGCCTGGAAGAAGAGCACCTTCCAGGGATTGCAAAGCTTTGAGCAGCCTGGCCCCTTCAACTCTTGATCAACATAAGGTTTAAGGGTGCTGTCGGACATCTGAGACCCGTGGGCACCGCGCTGGTGACCCTGGAGTACAACAAAGAAGGTGCATACACTCCTCATCATACTGTTGGAACCATCTTCAAGTTGATGCCTCAGAAGGTTTCTCAGAATGTGACATTCAGGAAAAGTGTGAATTCTCTGAGGCATATTCTGTTCCTTTGCATCCAGCCGTTCCACTCCGCTGCTGACTCAATGGCGCCGGCTGCATTGGTTCCAGATTTAAATATTTCTGCATCAGAGGTGAAGAGCACATGGCTTCCAGCCAGTGATGTGGCTGGGGTCTTCAGGTTTCTGCATGATGCCGAGTGTGAACCATCCCGTGCTTATGAGGCGACTGCTGTGAAGGGCAAGCCAACGACAGAGGCCATGGCACTTCTGAGGTCAGCCAGGCACTGAGGAAGTTGCACGCCTTTTCGTGGTGGTCAGTTTGATGCAAGGATTCAGACTGTCTCCCAGGTACTTGCCAGGATGATTTCGGGAGTCTGGCCCCTCAGCGGTTGGCTTCCTGCTTCCTACTGCATGCTGTGAGATCAAATTCAGGCCGTTGAAGTGGAATTACATGCTGAAAAACACCAAGAATTCATGGCGCGTAAATCTCAGTCCGTGTCTCTTGTTTGTCACTGCTCGCATCTGTCGCTTCTCCGTCTGGGAAATGTAGAGTTATCACACAGGTTCTGGGAGGCAGCCCAGCAGAAGGGTTACACAAAGGCATCCAAGAAGCTGCAGCCTGAGAGCATCAGTCTTGGACGGAGAGTAGCTGAGTAGCAGGGCAGCTCGCCTCTTGGATTGAGGTCATGAAACGGTGCCCTTCTGGCTCCCATGTTTGCGCCACGTTAAAAAGAGTCTTGTGGCAAGCGGGATATGACGCAGCAACGCAGGTCATGCATTAAGAATGCGGGTGGTTCATTGTTTCGTTCGTCTCCGGCCCTGCAGCTATCTGCTGGAAAAATCTAGCTAGCACCACTCATCATGCAGTCATCAGCTGTTCTTGGCATTTGCATGCATGAGGAAGTTCGTCAAGGCATCCATCCAAAATGCTTTGCAAAGATTGAATGGAGCTGGCACGCCTGCGCACTGCACTGGGCGAAGGCGCCTTCACCACAGATGGGTGCAGGTTCTGTGAAGCAACGTGCTGTTCTAGTTGCAGGTCAGCTTGAATTGGAGATTGACAAGCTCAGGGCGCTCCTGGGTGTCATTGAGGCACACGGACTCGTTGAGATCTGATTCTCCAGTTTTGCAGCGGAAAGTCAGGCTGATGTTCGTATCTTGCAGCAAGTCAAGCATGAGGAGGCTGGTGGGGGTTGAAGGATGATAGCTTGGAGCTTGAACGAGCCAGCTTGGGAGATGCCAAGGGCGAGCTTCGGGAATGTTCAGACGGAGAGTTCATCCTGCGAAGCCCGGAGCAGGAAGCCCAGATATCCGCAGCACATGCAGCGACTCTCGTGTTGCCAGAAAATGTTGGACCAACACAAGTCTGTAAAATCTGCGAAGCAGTTTTCTGTTGGCTCCTCCTAGACGGTCAGACACCAAGCTAGCTTGAGCATTACGTGTCAGTATGTGTCGGTAACAAGCATGAGGCGCCGGAAGCAAATGCTCTCCCAAGCAGTGAAGTCGTCCTCATCGCTTTCAGAGGCGCGTGAAGCATAAAGATTGTAGAACATGCGTTAGCTATTCAGATTGAATTGCTCTGGTCGATTGCGATCTTGACTATGGGGAACAAGGTACAGGCTCAGATCCCGCCCCTGCATCCGACTCACATGAAACAACCTGATGGGGCCGGTCCACATTCAGCTGTGCCACAAGGTCGGACAAGTGCTGAAAATCCAAACTTTTGGACAGCAGGGGTAGCAGGTCTACGCTCTGTGAAGAGTGCCCTGGATCTTCGTCAAGCCCCTGCTTCCGCTCCATGCCTTGGAGGTTGGATGCTCTGCGATGCTCGCCAGACTCTTTGGTTTGCAACTTGCTATGGCAGGTTTGGGAAGGAAGCCTCTGAGTCCAATTAGCTCGGCACATGCAGGCGATGCAAGGATATCAAAACGTGGATCAGTCAAATTGCTGTCTGTCGCGTTGCAGCGAAACCCCGATTTACAAGCTTGTCTTGAGAGGCTGTGGATCCCAGCCCATGCTATCAAGACATCCGGGCTCAGTGTCAGGCAGCTGGCACAGCTGGCAGAGTGCTGCAATTTTGTGATGTGCGAAGTGCTTCCAAGCAGGACCCAGACACGGGCTGGCACCAAGTGTGTCAAGCTCTGCAAGCAGTCCGGTACTGCTGCGGCCAGGCAAGGATCTTAGCAGATGATGCCGTGCGGTGCACGTGTACTTAAGCCTCAAGCAAGTGATCCTTCAGCCAGAAGACCTGGCAGCGCTCCTCAAAGCCAATTCGAAGAAGCTTGTCTTTGCCAACGCTGCAACTCGCGTGCACTTCTTTTGCTCATCTTGACCTTGCCCCTCTCAGTCAAGACCTGTAAACTCCATGCTCACAGCTCTCTCAAACAGGGTCTGGTGTGGCCAGTTCAGTGGGCTGGTTTCTGCCCAGATCGTACCTTGGACCAATCTTTTGGCAAGTTGGTTGGGCTTGTGCATGGCAACCCCTTTTGGATCCACAGATACAACATGTAGACCAACAGCCTGAGAAGCGTCAAAATCTAAAAAGGGCACTCATCAGGAAGAGGGGTTAAAAACAACAAGTAAG
Organism: Symbiodinium pilosum; assembly: GCA_905231905.1. Classification (NCBI taxonomy): domain Eukaryota; class Dinophyceae; order Suessiales; family Symbiodiniaceae; genus Symbiodinium; species Symbiodinium pilosum. The sequence goes on along the minus strand of CAJNIZ010002828.1, from coordinate 4,067 downwards.
GCACAACGAGTAGATGCATTCAGGGGTCAACAACAACAGGGGGATCAGAGCAACAAATTGGCATTTATGGTATAACGCCCATCGCTCGCAGCTCCTGGACGCTGGAGATGGGGTATCACAACAACAAACAAAACCGGGGTGGCGGAAGCTGAAATTGAATCAATATGAGCGTATGGCCCCTTTACAATTGGAAATCCATATCAAACTGAGTACGTTTCATGTTGAACATCAATATGTAAAATTGATACGAACATTCAACAGCAACCCTTCATGCTTCATGATTTCAGCACTTTTCATAATTTTTGGCCAAGTGTTCATAATGCTCAATGATTTTCTGTCATTTCCGCATTTTTCTATCATACATTGTCATCATTGTTCATCCTTCTCATGGCAGTTCATCATGTCTTTTTTTTATCGTTTGCTTTATTTTCTCCACAGTCCAGCATTGTCATGCTGCATCACTTTTCATGATTTTAAATCAAATCCACATGCATTTTCATATTCTTTCGTTTCTCATCTTTCAAGCATGTGTTTTGCACACCACTGTTCATCATCTTTCAGTGTTTGAATGACTCTTTCTGGTTATGTCTCGTATTTTAGCATTTGCACAGTTTTTCATGAGTTGGGCAGTCGCGCCACATTTCAGTATTGTTATGAGTTATGACTTTGTTATACATGTCATCGTTTTTGCAAGTTGTTCGTCATTCTGCGTCATTCTTCGATTACTGTTCAAGGTCTTCGATCTTTTCTATTGTTTCTCATTTCTTTCATTGTCAACACTTTTCACAATGTAGCATCATTCTTCATGACATGTCAGCATGTTCGCCATGTTCTGTCATTTTTTGTTCGAATCATTTTCCGACTATTTCATCGTTTTTGGCATCTTTCTCGTTATATTCATCACTTTTCAATATTTCATAGTTTGTCATGATATTTTCTCATCATCAGAATTTGACCATTCTTTGAGACATGGCATGTTCTCAGCCATTTCTTGTTATTTGCGTCATATTTCGTTATCTTGCATCATTCTTCATCATGTCCCACCATCACTCATTATTTCCATCATTTCTTTCATATTTCATTACATTTCTTCATGTTTCATCATCTTTCTTTCATCAGTTTGCATCATGTTCAGCAATTTGATGTTTTTTAATGATATTTCATCATGTTCGCATTTTTCGACATTTTCCACAGCTTTCAAGATCTAACACGATTTTGTGAGTTCCCTCACCTTCGTAATTTCATCATATTGATTCCTGGTTGTTTGATCCTCCGGATCCGTAAATCTCCATGATGAAAACCACCATGTGTTTTTGGTCCTTATTGTTTGATACTTATTTGTTTTTTTGATCATCCGCTTCCTTTAATCATCGAGAGCAGAAGGGTTTGCAAAGGCTTGGGGGTGGAGCACAAAGCGATGAAGATAACCAACTCTTGATACAGCAAGAGTGGCTTTCCTCGAAATACAGGGGAGGAGTCATAGGAGGTCTCTTGATGACTACTGACTTTGTCCGCGTCTCATATGATCTGCTGGGCCTGTTGATCTGCTCTTGCCATCATAAGTATTATCACCATCCTTATCGCTATCATCGTCACCATCAATACCTTCTTTCAGGCTCGGTAAGTGGCAATGGCGGACGTCGGCAAAGCATCAATAGTGCCCAAAGGTTCTTGTGGAGAGGTACTCGTAGCTGATCCTTGGACAGAAGGTGCGAGGTATACACAGGCTTGTTGTGCAGTGCGTTGCGGAGCGTTTTGGAACTCCCGCGTCCTGGCTTGACAGCAGCTAGAAGCTGCCGCACATTATCGTGCTTTAATTGGCGCGAGAACCGTCACTTGAGCTGCTGCAGACGTCCTTGCTGGTGCCGCTTGGTTTTCGTGCAGGCAATGGGCTTGCGCTGGCACCGTCTCCAGCGCGCCCTGGGCTTCCAGGCCATGTCCATTCTCAAGCTGCAGAGTGTTATGTCTCAAGCCAGTTTGCTACAGAGAACATGTACCTAGCTAACGCAGGCTCTGCTGTGTCGTGGAAGGGCAGCGCATGGGCGCCGCAGGCAGCTAGTGAGCTGCCACACTCACCAGGCCAGATTCAAAAGCTTGGTTCCAAGCTCAAGAATTCGATCTGATTCTGGGAAAGTCGCAGCTGTTGTAGGCAACTTGCAGTGTCAAAGGAATTCCAACTTGATATGGGATCAAAAAACGAGATGCGCGCACTCGCATCAAGGCAGCGATAAGGCGACAAGTAACTTTGGGTCTTTCTTCCGTCATTTGCAGCTTTAAGAGTTGAAAGTACAGGTTGTGGCAACCGGCCCTCAACCAACAGCTCGATCCTCTCCAGAGTGCAGCCAGGCTGAGCTTGTTGCGCCTGTAGTGCTTTGAATGAGCGATCTGCATTGCGGGGAGGCTCGAGCACCTCAGCCTTTCTGGCCGCTAACACCCCAAGCGGCACATCCCTGCCACAGTCAGGCAAGGTTTGGGCAGCCGAGCTGTTGATATTGCGAGGTTGCATGTGGAATCTATGCAGCTTGACAGTTTCAGTTGTCTGTCGCAGAATCTCAGTGTTGTGGAAGCCCTGGCCTTTGCAACAGACTGTTGTTACCAACACGGGACCAAGTGTTGGGGAACCCGCCTGGGATAACCGAGAAACAGCCTTTCTATGAGTGATGCAAATTGCTACACCACAACTGCCGGTGAGGCCATTGCCCTTGCCACCACCGCCCCCCTGCCGTCACCAGCATCAGCATCAGCACCAGCATCTTGAAGGCATGAGACACAGCGGACCGTCGGGCCCCGATCTGTGGCTCTAATCTACAAGGATATGAAACAGAAAACCGATGATCAAATGGAGCTTGTAAGCATGCAATCTCAATTTGATGCTGCATGTCGGCTAACCCCCCAAATAGCCGAACTAAGCCCATGTGTGATCCCTTCCCTGCGTGCCTTTTTTCCCCTGAAGATTCAGGAGTCCTGCGTAGGTCCCAGTCTCGTTTGAACAAACTGTATTTCTTCAACTGCGTTTAAGTTTAAGGGAGTTAATGGCTTCTTCAGTATACTGCTTCCTTCAGCTTTGCTTGCAAGGCATAGCAATTCCTGGATGCGGCATACACCGCCCTAAACCTTTAGTGTAAATCCTTAAACTCTAGACCCCAAACAACACCCTAAATTCCCACCCAGGCCTGCTCACACCGAACCCATCCTTGTCCATGGTTGGACCCAGCGCTGCGCCCTTCAGCTGCTCATACCGCTGCTTGAAGCTGCCATGAAAGCCTAACAAGTTAGAGTGTGAGCTGTGCCTCCCAGTGCAGGGTACTTATTCCCTTTGCGTGAAGCTTCCAGAGCAATCGGCCAGCTTGGGGCGAGCCTTCCAGGGCTTCCCAGACCTTGCAGCATCCGAGAACCTGCCCCAAAAACGGCCTGCCGACTTGTGCTGGGCATAGCAGGGAGAGAAACTCTAGCTTCTTGGCCTCCGTTCACTTGCAGGGCTAAACAGCCAAAGTTCAGGAGAGAGAATCCTTAATGAAGTGGAAATTCAGGACGACGCCCTGCACCTGAGGAGGAATGAAGTTGGGTAGATGCCTGCCCAAGTGTTGGGTGCGAGAAAGTGAAGCAACACGCCGATTCGGGTAGTTGGGAAATCGAGGATGTGCCACCGCGACATACGCCACCCCCCAAAACCCCTGGGTGTGTTTTGGTGCCCTTTTTGCATGTCACCTCCAGCCGTCGCTCAACAAAGACGCCCTAAACTCAAAACCTAAACTGTGAACCCTCGATCCAGAATCCCGAACTTCCCAACCTCTCCAGAATTCATCTGCTCCTTCATGAAGGTCAATTTGTCTTGCCTACAGTCTCCTGTCTCCGAAGCCTTATTTAGGGCCCCCTTCACTGGCCGGCCTGGCCGCCGCCCATTTGCCCGCCCAGCTCTTGTTACCTGGAATGATTTTTTTGGGGTTTGAAGACCCTGTTCTCTCTAGTTAAATTGAAAGCGGCCAAAAGTGGGGTCCCAATTGTGCTCATGATGTTCCTGTACGAGGCGCGCGCGCGCGCACGCGCCTCGTACAGGAACATCAGCT